>PVJD01003227.1:0-170044 GCA_004026545.1 Mormoops blainvillei | reverse complement strand
ATTATTTGAAGGGAAACTGTTCCCTTTTGTTATTTCTTCTTGTTGGCTTTTGTTATTTTTTCTTTTAGTTCATGATATACATATGATCACTCACCATCCCCACTGTTGGTTAAACTTTGAGCCTGAATCAGCCTTTGAAGAAAGGAACTGCCTTCCATGTTCACTCAGAGACCCTATTTGGGCTTGTTTCTTAACTTGCAGAGACTTTTATCTCTCCAACCTTAAAGGATTTCTTAGGCTTTGTTACCAAACTAATGGGGTCCATATGCCTACATACATCCAAGCTTAATATAAAGACACAAACAGGAATTTGCAGCAAAGAAAGTAATGGTTTATTTTTTGGAAGTGGCCCAAACCTGGAGACAGGTGAGCTAATGCTCAAAAACATGGCTCCCTGATGGCTTCCAGAGGATGGGTTGTATGGGCGAGAAACCATTAATCATGGTGACTAAAGGAGTTAGGGTTGTGGGCAGGGTTGTGGTCTCTATTGATTGGTCAGTGCTAGGTTAGGAGGCAGCTGATTAGTGAATCCGGTCCGGAGGTCAGCCATGGCATCGTTTCATCTGGTTTCACTGTATTTCTGGACCTGAAGCTGAAACACAATTGAGGCCTAGTTGTCCTCTACTTTGACGGAAACTCTGTCCCTGGAGTCAGCAGACCAGAAGCTTTGTTCCTAAGATTATTTGGTGGTGAACAGAACCCCGTTTTTCTGAAGTCTGAATGATTAAGAGAGTGGTCTGCAAGAGAGAGGGAGGCAGGTGAGTCAGGGTGATGAATAAGACCAGTTTGAATAAAAAGGAAAGAAAGGAGAAAAGGTCACATTAAAAAAGTAAAGTTTCTTTGTGGTTGCAATTCCCCCCTTCCTTTGATTATTTCCCAGCCTTGAGGGAGAAAGAGGAGACTGCTCTGGTTACTTCCTGCTGAAAGGGGTGTATGTTGGGGGTGACAGTAATGATACCTTTTGACCTACAGTTGGAAATACTCTCAAGTCTTGGGGCAGGGGAGAGAGATGGTTTGGTTTTAAGTAATGTAAGATTGCTGTTCTAAGCTGCTCTAAGACAGAAATTCAAGGGACAACAACATCCAACTAGAGTTCCCACCATGCACAAGAGATAAATTACTATTGTCATTCCCCAATGACCAGGGAGTGAGGTTAACCATTTGGTAAATGCATCTGCATAAGAGATGTCATGTACCATTTTTAAGATAGTGTTCATGTGGCCTAACAGATCTGAGATGTTAGCATTGTTATCTGGGATCTAATGACAGCATTCTTGTCTTAATAATGGGCAAGCCCCTCCCTGGGAAAATGTTAAAATGTCCAGCACCATACAATTTTGGAGAACCATCCTCCACATTTGTTCTGTGTCCTGATTTAAGAGAAATATGCTGTGCCTGGAGTGAGTGAGGCTGCAGTAAATTTTGCAAGGGCTTGAATTTCTACTTTGGCAGAAATCCTGGCATATTGAGGAAAGATAATGGAGAGTAGCCTTTCCCCCCAAGCCAAGCTCCTTCTCCATCTAGTTCCAAGAGCAGGCAAGTTATGGGGTTTTGCGGGGGGAGTCTTACAAATTTTCCCAGGGAGAGATGGAAATCCTAGAGTGCTATGACCAATCCATCCATAAGGGAGATAAGGCCATAAGTTAGATCCACAAATCCATATTTCCTCTTTCAGTGCTGGATATGCTCCAGAGGAGATAGACCTATATTCTTTTCCAGTTCATTTAGTGTCTAAGACCTTATGTATATACTGACAGGCATTCAAAGGGACTCATCCAGCTTGCCATAGACAAGTTTAAGTTGGTTAGTAGTTCTATGAGTAAAGAGGACATTCCATTTAAATACCCATGTTTCGTATCGAGCCATCCTGATCCATCTCAGCTGTGATAACTAAGTGGGACAATGAAGGCATTGGTTCATTTTCTGCTTAGGTCAAAAATATGTTTCCTGGTTTCTTTATAGTCAAAAAATGGTTCCCTGGGTTTGGAGAAAAGGGAAAGAAGTCCAGTTTAACTGTAGTGACTTGGACAAGCCAGCGTTCCCAACCTGGAAGGTGGAAAGGATGTATGATCCAGGGCATTCCCTTCACACTGGGCACGGGAGAAGTCCGTAGACCCAGCAGACTGACTGGCTATGCATCTCAGCAGAAGCAGAAGCTCAGGACAAGAAGGCATTACCTGCGACAAAAGAGATTTGGACAAAGATATAAAGATTAGAAGGTGAAAAATCATGGCGATTTTGGGTTAGGTGGGTCTTTGTTTGGAAGGAGTTCAGTTGGTCTTTGGTTCCTCCTAAAGAAAGACTTACAGTCCAAAATGAGCTCACAGGAGTATGTTGACAGTTGAGGGACAGTTTTTACCATCATGAGAGAATAGTCGGCGGCAGGCTTAATTCAAGAGTGATGAATCCAAGGTTCCTTCCAGTTTGACAGAAGAATGAGTGGTTAGTAAAACCTGTTAAGGTCCTTCCCAACTAGGTTTGAGTCGATGGCCAGGATGTTTGCTTTTCCAATTTTTTAAGAGTACCCAGTCCCAAGGGCTAAAGTGGTGGAACACCTCTGTGGTGCTTTATCCTGTTGGAAGCAAACTTTTGAATAGTCAGTCACAGAACCAAAGACTATACATATATTATAGTGTCTAATTTTTTAACTTTAAGGTTGTTGGCATTCTTCAGATTTTTATCAAGACACAGGGAGGACCTCCCATATAACATTTTTAAGGACTTCATTGAACCCTGCTTCTAGGGGATACTCTAATCTTAAGCAAGACAATAGGCAATTCTTTTGCCCCACCTTAATAGTTTCTTGGCAGATGTTGGCAATTGCCTTTGTCAGCTTATGATTCATCTTCCTTCTTTTTCCAGTGGATTGGGGCCTCCATGAGGAGTGAATTTTCCATTTTATTCCTAAGAGTTGAAAAACTGCCCAGGTAACTTTAGAGGTAAAGGCACTACCATTATCGCTTTGAATAGAAAGAATAGTTTCTTTTAGTAAGGCTTTAACAACATCTAAGGCCCTCTCAGATCCGTAAGGAAATGCTTCAACCCAACCTGCAAAAACGTCTACAAACTCTAACAAATATTGATAGTTTAGGATGATCTTAGGCATTACAGTACAATCAACCTGCCAGCCCTCCGTTAGGCATGTTCCTTGGCTTTGGATCCCCTTTTTTCTCTGGGGAAGGGTCCATTTGGGGGTCAGTTTTGGCACATAGGATGCATTTTTGGGTTACTCTTTGAACAGTCTTGCATATCTGGCCCAATGATATAATTTTGTGTCCAGTGAAGCATAGCATCACATCCATAGTGGATGTTCTGATAAATGGAAGTGATTATTTCTTCCACTGGGTGTTTTGGAACTAAAATGATCCTTTTACCTTTTTTTATTCATCTGTCTGGCTAGTGGGTAGAATATCCTTTTTCTATGGCTCTGTTTAAGTCCTCTAGTGAGTATTCACATTGGACCAGTGTTCGATTAATTTTAGGAATGTGTGCAGTCTTAGAGGAGCTCGGTCTTTTGTCTTGGCTGCTAGTTTTGCCTCCAGGTCAGCTTGGTTATTTCCCTGAAAAACCAGATTGTTTGGTTTCTGACCGCCAAGTCAGTATATAATAGCCGCCTCTTTAGACCCCATAATGGCTTCTAGCAATTTTAGTATCTCAGGGGCATTTTAGATTCCCAACCCCAAAGTTAAAAATCCTCTTTCTTTCTAAGTGACTCCATGGGCATGCACTACAGTGAATGCATATGCAGGGCTCAGGTCAAGGCTGCCAGTTCAACCTTCTGGGCTGAAGTACTTGCTGGTAAGGCTTGCACTTCCAGGGTCTTGTGAAGAGTCACCATGGCATATTCTGCTTTCCGGTTCCCTGCGTCTATGTAGCCGCTTCCATCGGTGAACAGCTCGAGGTCAGGGTTCTTTAAATGGCACACAGGTTTTAGCCAGGTGACTGGAATAAACTTGTCCAATTATTTGTGCACAGTCATGCTTTGGTTCTCCCTGTTAGGAGAGGTGTAGAGTGGCTGGGTTTAGAGTGCACACTGCGGTTAGTATAACATTAGGATTGTCCAAGAGAATGGCCTGATATTTTCCTGATCAGCCTGCGGGCAGCCAGTACCTCCCTATGTTCCAGAAGGGGAAGTACACAGTGTAGAGTGTGTACCTGGGAGGCTGGCCTATTGTGAACTTTTCGGCATCTTGTAGAATATCACAGGTAGCTGCTGTGGCTCTTTCACAAGATGACCGTCCATGCACCCACCACTGCATGCAGCTGTCTTGAGAAATAAGCCACTGACCTTTTGATACTTCCTAGATCTTGTGTTAGAACTCCCAGTCCCATTCCTTGTCCTTCACGTACAAATAAGTCAAATGGCTTTCGTAGACTGGGAAGACACAGAGCAGAAGCAGTCACGAGTTTTTCTTTAGTAGTTAAGAAGGCCTTCTGGGAGGGTCCATTCCATTCTAGTATCTCTTGGTCTATTCTCTTTAAGGTTTCATAAAGTGGTTTTACAATTAGCCCAAAGTTGGGGATCCATATCCTGCAAAACCCAGCCATTCCTAGGAACCCCCTTAATTGCCACCAGTGGTGGGTATAGCTACCTGAAGGATAGCTTCTCTCCTGTCTGGTAATGGGTTTCTCTGTTCTTGAAACATTCCAATCCCATGTACTTTACATTGGACTAGAATATTTGAGCCTTTCTTCTGGGACACTTTATATGACATCTCAGCTAAAAAGTTCAGAGTTAAGATGGTGTTCTTGTCAAAGGCCTCCTCATTTGGGCTGGCAATAAGAATGTCATCAACATATTGGAAATTTTCTCCAGCCAATTGGAGCTCTCTTAAGTCCCTGGCTAAAATGTTTCCAGATAGAGTGGGCAGGATGGTTAAATCCCTGGTGAATCACCATCCAACAAACTAATGTTTAGTATTGAAGGTTGGGCCCTCCCATTCAAACCTCAAGAGTTCCCGTGATTCAGGACTCAAGGATATATAGAATATATCATTTTTTTTTTCAGTCCAACACAATAAACCATCAAAATTCCCCAGATAAAGTGGTTAGCAGAGTGTAAGGGTTAAGGACCATGAAATGTATATCTTCTACTATTTGGTTTATGACCTGCAAGTCCTAAACAAATAGATACATTAGAGCCTGGCTTCTGCACCAGAAAAATGGAGTATTATATGGAGAATGGCAGAGACAAACGAGCTGATATTCTAGAAATGTCATTATTAAGGGCTGAATTTTTTTCTTTGCTTGTTCCTATATTGTTTCAAATGAAAAATAATGGCCTTCTTCCATAAACAGATTCATAAGTGTCTTGGATAATCCTGGCCTGCCTTGGGCTCAATCCTCTGGAGTTACTGCTCTAAAGATAATTAATATCTGGTTCTCCAGGTGCACCCATGCTGTGACATAGGTTAAAATTTTCTTCTTTTTTGCTAAGTGAAACAAGCCAGTCAGAGAAAGACAGATACCATATGACTTCACTCATATGTGGAACCTAATGAACAAACTGAACTAACAAGCAAAATGGGGACAGACTCATAGAGAGAGAGCAGGCTGACAGCTCTGGGGGTGGTGCTGGTTGGCAGGTGGAGGGATTGAGCAAAAATGAAAGAGGACTCATGGACATGGATGAGAGTATGGTGATTACAAGGGGGAGGGGAGGTTATAACGGAGTTAAGTCGTAATACAAAAAAGTACAATTAAAAATAAAAGGTAATATCACAGATGTCCATAGGGATGGTCTCCTTCCCAGAGCTTAACAGAGCTGCCTGTTGGGCACAGGCCTTTTCTGGAAAAACTGTAGTGTCTATCTGGCCAGGGACAAAAACTATCTTTGGATTTAATTTGGTCAGTAAATCTTGCCTCAGGAGCAGAATGGGGCATTTAGGCACATATGGGGAGCTGTGTCTCAAGTAAGTTCTTCCATCCTTCAGTTCAAAGGTTGGAAGAATGGCTTTTGTTAGGGCTTTTGTGAGACCCCTGTTATTATCAATTTTCCCTGTGAGAGTTTTGTCAACCTGGTATTAAATATACAGTAAGTGTCTTCTTTGTCAGTTAAAAGGTCAATTAATTGATTTTCCACTGCTGGGGTGACCCGGGGTTCCATGTGGATGAAGTTGAAGAAGGTGTTGATTTGTGATGGAAGCCCTGGGTCCCATCATTTCTGGACACTGTCTACAGTCTGGGGCATTTGCAATACATTTTGGTTGGATTCCAAGTGTCCTGGGCTCTGACCCAGAATTGGGCAGTTCTTTTTCCAGTGCCCTTCCTCTTTGAAATAGGTGCACTGACTGGGATCACATTTTGGACGTCGCCTAGACTTGAACATTTTAGGTTGGTGGGGACGCCTTACCCTGTTTACTTCCTGGTTTCAGAGGAGTGGCCAACATCTGAGCATGCAGCTTTATAGCTCCTCTTTTTTTCCCTCTTGAAAGCCTGGTCTCAACCATTGAAGACCATGAAAGCAATTTCAATTAGTTATAAAGTTGGCATCTCATAAACTCCTTCAGTCTTCTGGAGTTTATTCCTAATGTCTGATGCATTCTGGGTTATAAAGTTCATGTTATCGACCTCTTAAATTTTTGGGAGTGTGGGGATCTAGGTGAGTGTACCGAAGGGAGGTCTCATGAATCCACTCTAAGAATTCTGAAGGATTTTCCTCAGCTCATTGTTTGAGCATTTAAACTACTGATTTTTGTTTGTTTGTTTGTTTAGGTACTCCTTTCATTAACCCAACCAGAATACATCCTCTACCATGTTCAAGCTGTAGTAAATCCCTGTCATTAACATTCAGGTGGGGGTCAATATGGAAGGCCACAGAGGCTTCAGCCTTAATCTGATTTTGAGTGTTTTCATTGTGAAGGCATTTAACCTCTTCTCTAGCTTTTCCTAAAAAAAATCTGCTGTTCTTCAGCTGTGTTAAATGTCTATCCAGGCTGGTCTATGAGATGTAAAGATGGAAACAAAGAGGCTTTCCATCCTCATGGGGTCCTCTCTATATGCCAACACTGAATTTCTCCAGTTAATGAGGTCTGAGGTGACGAAGGTATATCCATACCATTCCTGCTGGCTGGTTATTGCAGTCTAGTCCTCCCAGTGGCACCTGTCTTAAAGGGTATTGCCTTACCTGGATTGGGGCAGTTCCCTGACCAAACTGGGTACCCCTTCCGGTATGAGAAGGGGAGGCCATTCCTATATTGATAGTTTTGGGACCCCCTACTGAAGAGGCTGGTGCTCGCACAGCCACTTTGTCATTCTCGTGTTGGGGGTGGGGCAGCAGACACAACAGCAAGGGCTGCTGCTGAAATTAGCTGCATCACATAATCACTGCTTCCTCGCAGGGGCTTCCTGACTAAACAGGCTAAGATGGTTTCCCCATCTGTTCTAAAAGAATTTTACATGCATTTTGAAGAGGTCTGTTCTGATACAGCGACATGAAGGCCTGTACCTCGGGGATCTCATCCCATTTTTCTTCTCTTTACATAATAGCTCGAGCTCTAAGATGGTAATATAACTTAGAGCTCTGTCCTCTGGGTAGTGTTCCTCTGAGTCTAAGGCATACGTTGTATTGTGATCAAGCCTCTCCAAATAGGACGAATCATTCTTTTCTTTTCATGGTTCCATACGTACATATTTCCCAGTTCTGTAAAATACAGCCCAGGAAGGTGCATAGGGGTACAAAAGAGGAGTTAATCACATTAATAAGGCCTATACCAAAAGTAAATAGCTTGAGTGATGTTAAATAAATCCTAACATTAGACAGTTTCCAAAAAAGAAAAAAAAGACCAAGAAACAGTTACAAGATCTGCAATTCAGCAATTCTTATATCCTTTTAAAGTTCAACCAGCAACAAGTCAGACACAACAGACAAGACAGTAGGAAGGGTTGGATCACACAAACTTCTCACTAGGTTTCAAATCCAGAGTATTATTCCCTCAGAGGGGACAAACACAAAGTCCTCTCAGTGTAGCTAGTGTGAGATGAACAGCTGCCTCCAATGAGACCCAGATAAGCTTCTGTTGCCCGTTCCTTCAAAATTGGTTGAAACACAGTCAGAGTTGGCTCCTGCCCACGAGATGAGGCATAGAGTCAACAGGTAACAAATATAGCCTCAAGCACACTAACAAATAAGATTTCTCCCCCTTTGTTTCCACCTAGTTTCCCTGAGTCTTGGAAAAAGAAACTAGACAAACAAAATTGACAAGCACGATTTTTGTCTCTTGGTTCCTGCCAAGCTTCCCTGAGTCCAGGAAAAGGAGACTAGATCAGATAAAAAAAATAACTAAGGCTTCTCAAGAACCCCTCCCTGTTCCCATTCAGGTCCTCCAAGTCCTATTAGAAGAGGGTGATATTTTTTTGGAGTGGTCACCCACAAAAACCTTACCATGATGCATCTTCAGTTTCCAAAACCAGAGCAATTCCAAATCTAGGTGTTTTCAATTCCTTGTTTTTTATGCGGCAAACAAAAGCACTGTAGGTCAGGAGTGCCCACTCGTAGCGGGACCTGGTGGCAACCTCTGTGCTGGGGGTCCAAGAATCCAAAGGCAAAAAGGAGGCCCCACTCTGAGCACCAGAATTGTTACTAGACAAAAGGGGTCTGTCTGTCTGTGTGCATCAAATCCCAATAAGACGCCAACAAAAATTCACAGCAAAGATAGTAACGGTTTATGTTTAGGAAGAGGCCCATGCCCAGAGACATGTGAGCTAATTAATGCTCAAAGATATGCTCCCCTGTGACTTCTAGAGGATGGGATATATAAGGAAAAAAGTCATTAATCATGGCAACAAAGGGAGTTAGGGTTATGAACAAGGCTGTGATCAGGGCTGTGGTCTCTGCCCATTGATCTGTGCTAGGGCAGGGGTACCTGATTCGTTCCTCTGGTCCTGATGTCAGCCATAGTGTCATTTCATCTGGCTTTTCCACTTTTCTGGGCTTGGAGCTGAAACACAACTGAGGCCTGAATGTTCTCTAGTTTGATGGAAACTCTGTCCCAGTAGTCAGCACACCGGGGGCTTTGTTTCTAAGATTATTTGATGCTGACCAGAACCTCATTGTCCCGAGAGTTTAATGTTTAAGGGTGTGGTCATGCAAAGGAGAAGGAGGAGGGTGAGTCAGGGCTCTGGATGATGCCAGTTTAAACCAAAAGGAAAGAAAGGAGAAATAGTCATATTAAAGAGATAAAATTTCTGCTTACAGCTTTCCCATGCCTTAAATGATAATTTGTCAGATTTTTTTGAACTTTTTACCTAACCTATAAAACATTATTCTTAAAAAAATTTTCTTTTATTGTTGGCACTATTTCAGATGTCCCCCTTTCCCTCCCCCATCCACCAATCCTCCCTCCCCCTGCTGGACTTCACTGCATTTCCAAGGGCTTTGCATACAGGTAAATACGTTCTATGGCTAACCTCTTCCAGTCCTCCCCTACCCTGGAGAACATTATGCTAAGAGAAATAAGCCAGTCAGAGATAGACAAACACCATATGTGGAATCTAATGAACAATATATTATTCTAATTAAATGTATGATAAACTCACATGAAAAAATAGTTATTTAGTTAGCAGCAACTTAGTGAATGACTAAAATCACTTATTAAGCATTTGTATCAGTAAAACTTTTAGTGTTATTTTGACTAAATTATGGTTTTATACAAATAGATGGATGATAGGTTAGAAAACCAATTAAGTAGTATTATAGTAAAATAGCTAGAGAGTACTTACTGACCTTCTCAAAGGCATGCTATAGATCTCTGATATGATTACAGGTTTTATTAGACTTGATCTTTGCCGCAAATCTATTTAAGAAACAAAATAATAAGCTTGGTTTGAAATCTAGAAGTTGATTTTGTTTACAATCCATATTTACTTTGTAAATACTTAGAAGAGATGTAGACTTTGCAGAAAATAGATGGGGTTAAAAAAAAGACAAAGTAATATTTGGAAGTCAGCACCATTCTTCCCCTGTCTCTTACCTAGTTGTTTATTGTTCACAAAATTAATTCTACCACATATACAAACTTTAGATGAAAATATAGGATCAATGACTGTGGAGGCTTGTGCTTCAAACTGAGCAATCAAGGAAAGTGTGTGTGAAGATATGCACTGTAGGTGATCTGATCTAAAAGTAGAACAAAACACATATTTAATTTTTCCTAAGTGACTATTTGGAATTTGTTGCTAATAATGAATCTGTCACAGGCATTTAGCATTTAAAAATATTTAAAAACATTTTAATAAATAGAAAAAATGTATAAAATTTAAGAGAACAACATTTTACTTTTATCTTCTTTTCTGTCTTCTTTCTTTATATTCCCAAAATAAATCTTTGGATTTTATATCCTTCTAAGAGATCCTACAATAAACAGACAATTTAAAACACTATCATCACCACAAATAGAAACATTTTTATATTATTTTGCATTGTTGAGAATGTTTAATATTTATGAACCTGTTGTTACAGTGCGTACATAGTCTTAGGGACCCCTACTGTGGAGCAGTTTTTATGTGCTTGCATTAAGTTCAATTTTAGTATGTTCAGTTGTAAAATGATCCATGGCTTAAATACAAACAAAACAAAATGCCATATTTTTTGGTAAAAGCAACACTATAAGGTAGTTAGTGTTGGCATTTGGGATTTTCAAGCAAACTCTGTGTCATTCCTAGTCTATATTTATTATTTGTACTTGTTTTCTAGCATCTGAGGAACAATTTCTTTCTTGATGCAAATTATGTTTTCTAATTAGGATCACATTGGCATCATCCTATAAGTATGAATGTACTAGTTATACTCTCATTCAAGATGTGCTCAACATTTTTGAACATGGAGAAAGGTCAGGCAAGGGTCATGCCTGATGTGCTCTTATTTCTGAGATGTGGAGTCTTGCTTGAACTATGAGAAGAGAGTTGAAAATCTTTATTAAAACTATGAAGTATTGCATGGGCCTAAAAATATAGCATTATTTTGTAACATTTCAAATAGAATATTCCCAAAGGGTGACAAATGCAATAAAACTTTTCAATAGGGTCTACTGTTTTTTCAAATACTAGTTTCTTTTAATGGCTGTTAGAAGAATTCACAGCAGACTCATAAGCTTTTTGAGTTGCTTTAAACTTTATCTTAGGTTAAACCTTATGCCGTTTTAACTATTGTTTAATGTTCTATGAATCTGTTATCTTGCTACTTAGACTGTGACTTAAAAAGTGGCGCATGTGGAGAACAAAGAACAATTATTAACACACCAAAAAAACCCTACGGGCAGGTGTGAAGACATGTCTTCCTCATTTACCATCTCTTTGTGCAAAGTCACACCTTCGTTTTTCTGGTTCCAGGTAGTTTCCCTGAGAACAAAGAGGTGTATAAATGGAAGATGATGGAAGATATATAGGCATTTCGATGAATCCTATTTTGTCTGGGGTTCAACCTGGGATGAGTGGAGGTGTAAATAGGGTAGAGTAGTTCCGGTACTACACTCAATAAGACGCTGGTTCATAGATACTGAGGCTGAGCACACTGCCTTGGGCTGCAGGTTTAGTGGAACTCAGCCCTGCTAACTCTGGAGCTCCTTTTGGTAGAAGAAATGAACTGTTAAAGTACCCATTTGATTATGAAGAAGTTACAGTTACAATGGAGATATACACAGGGTGTCAAAATCTTGCATTTCTTTGTGTGAGCCACTGAATAGATGTTAGAATTTCAAAAGATTCAAGATAATTTTAGAGAATCCTTACTTTAGACTTAAGGAATCTGAGGTTCAGAGGGTGAAGTGATTTAATTAAGACCACATCATTAGTTGCTGACTGAGCTAAAACATCTTTACCAATATTGTTTAAATCATCAGTGGTCCATATAAACCCAATGAAGCAAATTGTTAAGAAGCTAGTGAAATCAGCTTACACTTACAAGATGATCTGTGTTATACCCATACTTGAATATTTGCTTGTTCACTTTTTAATTATGTTTGAGCATTTACTACCTACACTTGTAAAAAGCAAAAAATTATAAAGTGTATTATCAAAGAAAGCTGCATTCTATCCATACTCGGAATGTTCTTCAAATGTCTCCTCTCTCCTAGGACTTATAATTCATGGCAGAGAGAGTTAGGTAACACTGATAATATGACAACTCGGCAGCTAACGGGGCTTGGCACTGCAGGAGCCTTAGGTACAGAACGTTCACCTCCTCTAGTGATGGGATCCAGCACAATGCTTCCAGGGAGGGAAAAAAAAACAACTTTGCCCTTGAATGTGTTCTGAAAACCTCATATTCCAGAAATATTACTTTAATTTTGTAGCTAGGTTATCAAAGAATAATAAAATAAGTTGTGTTAGAAGCATGTTTACAAAAACAATTAGGATTTTCACTTAGTCTACTTTTCTTCACTTTAACTATTACTAATAACAATATAGTTTTCATTTCTAACTCTAGTTTTTCTTGCTGGTGAGAAAGGTAAGCACGTTGACTTGACTGATGTGGAAAATGTCTTTCTTTGCCTGCTACTGGTTAAAATGGAGACAATGCTGTTGATTAGCTAACAAACATTTATGAAAAACTTGATATTTTCAAACATCATGGATGTAGTAAACCTATTAAAAACTCTTTGTCTTCAGGACCTTATTACCTGTTAGAATAAAAAAGACACAAAATACACAGAAATAAATTATAAACAGAGTTTATTTTAAGTATCTGAAGAGCATAGTCTGAGCCTGTAATAGTCAGAGAATTCTGGATCCCGGGTGAGAAAAGCTATCTGACTCCTGCTACCAGATTTGTTTTTTTCCAATCTATTCCTCTATTTGTCATCAAAAATGAATTTTCCATAAAAATATATCTGACCATGCCACTTCCTGGTCTAATGTTTTCTGTCGCTTCCTGTTGCCCTTTGGAAGAAGTCCAGGCATGGTTTATGCAGCTCTTATTGACAGGATGCTACTGCTACCCAGCTTCACACATTAGCCATACTATCAGGGAGCTCAACCAGTTCTTCTGTGATTGAGACACTGTGCATAATGTTTCTCTTCTTAATGTACTTCCCCTCCATTTTAGGCCACAAGAAAGCCTTTGCTGACATTCTGGGCTATGTTAGTTGCTTCAGGGGTTGCTTCTGCAATCCTGAGTGGCTCTGATGCTGAGATCACTTTGGCGAAATTGCTTATCTAATTGTTGATTTTACCTGCTAGATCATAAGTTCTGTGAAGATAGCATCTGACACTGTTTTGTGATTTATTTAATTAGGTTTACTTTTCTCACTTCTGTCTGCAAAGCACAGAGGAATTAAGGATAATAAATTAAAGAATCTGGTTTGAATCCAAGTCAATTCGCCTTTCAGATTTTTCCTAACACATTCTTCTATCTTCCTTAATCTTATACTAATCAGGAAGGTGAGAATTTTTTTTTTTCTTTTGGAATACTGTCCAGAAGGAAGAATAATTGTTCTTCACAGATTTTTTTTCAAGATGTTCTGCTTGAGGACTTTGAGTAACTTTATTTATTTATTTTTTGCATTTGCTACTTTAAAGGAAAAACTCTTGTGTTTCTCTTCTACTCTCTAAGCTACTCTCAATACTTCACTTGATAATTCTGGTCACCCAATATGTGGGTTCCTCCCCGCCCCCCAACACTCTGCAATTCTGCAACACCAGCAGGTTTTCCTACAATTCATCACAGTTCTGACAATCTACCCAGATATATCATCAGATCCCACAGGTTTAGGGGATCCCCTAGGACTGCCACAGGACTATTCCCCATGCTTAGATGCCCATTGAAAGCTTAGCTGTTACATGTGCTTCTGACTGACTGGCTATTTTTTTAAAAAAACATTCAACTGAGTAAATTTGAAAAATCCTATTGGCTATATTCAATGGGCAGCAGCCCATCGAGCAATTAGATAAGATCTCTGAGGAGCTGTACAAAAAGGAAGGCTTTTGTAGGTAGAAAGGGGCAGAAATATGGAAGTTTCTAGCAAAGAGTTGGGTATTTCAGGCAGGATTACCTTCCTCTGGAGAAGAGCAGGATCTATAAGGCTGGTTACCTCACTAATGCTGACCAGATAATTACAGATGGACTGGTTAAAGGTCACATTCCTGGGACAAGCAACTGTAATTAAGTCTTGGTTTGTACAAGTGATTACATTTTGGGCCTGCTATTTCTGTCTTTCTTTCTTTTCTTTTCTTTCTTTTTTAAAAAGATTTTATTTATTTATTTTTAGACAGAGAGGAAGGGAGGGACAAAGAGAGGGAAAGAAACATCAATGTGTGGATGCCTTTCGTGCGCCCCCTGCTGGGGACCTGGCCTACAACCCAGGCATGTGCCCTAGACTAGGAATCCAACTGGCGACCCTTTGTTTCTCAGGATGGTGCTCAATCCACTGAGCCACACCAACCAGGGCATCTTTCTTTCTTTTTTTGTTAAGTACTATAAATAAGAGGTTTTCCTGACCCTCTCCTCTGATTTAATTAAAGTGATTAATTTTCTAGAGCATGTCCCAGAATGCAGGAAAAGAGTATACTTAATACCATCAATATAAAAATCTAGCAGGAAATGATCAAACAAAAAAGTGTTTATTTGGCATCAAAAAAATTGCAATTTGGAAAGAACAAATTCAGGCAGAAACCCACATAGTCTTCCTGCCCATAATAGAGGAGCTCAGCATTTTTATATGAGAAAGGGAGGGGTATGAGGTAAGTTGTCTTAAAAAAATATGAGGAAAGGTTAGATTTGTACTTCATAGACTGGTTAGCAGTTCTATCATTGGCAAAGTCCATTTTCATTAGTCCTCACAAACAAGATATTCTCATTCTACTGACTTTTTGGAATGTTGATAGCTTGGTTCAGTTTGGAAAATAAAGAAATTGAGATGTGCAGGGCAGTTCCTCTGAAATGGTTCTCTGGCTCCATTTTAATATGGCTCCACTCATGTCATCTTTCCAGTTTAGTTGAAAAGGATATAACTCAGGAGTAGCCAAATGGAAGAGATGCATAGGGCAATGTGTGGGACCAGCTAGTCCAGTTGGACCAGTTGGTCCAAAGTCTGTGGGCCTGGTGCTTAGAAAGGCTAAAGCTCAAAACATCAGAGTCTGGAGTAAGAAAAGATTTATTGATCAAGAAGGCACCAACACAGAAGATGGGAGCCCTAGTGTTGCCTCAAATTTATCTTAAGAAAGTACAGATTTTAGGCTTCTTTTATGTCACGGGAAGGTGAAATGGGAGGAGAAAGAGGTAACTGACCACTACAGACATCTGGTGCTGGTAGGGGTTCGTGGATGATTATGCTTCATGAACCACACATACTTACTTCACTTATCTCCTCAAGCCACACGCAGAATTCCTCTGATGATTAGCATGTCTATGTTCAAGACTAAGCAGAAGCTATTAGCCTGGAGTCCATAGGAATAAAGCAGGCTGGAACAAGGTGGAGTCAGAGAGCATTTCACTCTGTTGTAAAGGTATGTGGGAAGTGCCAGGGAGCTTTCATGCCCTCTCTAGGCGTGTCACCCTCCCAGCATCTCCCTGTGTTCTCCAACTCAGAAGCCCTCTAAACCTTCTTTTGAGTTTTTATGAAAGTGTCATTATGTAGATATGACTGATTAAATCATTGGCCATTGTAATTAGTTCAATCTCCAGCCTCTCTCTTACCTGAAGGTCTGAAGATCGGGGTAGGAGCTGGAAGTTCCAACCCTCTAATCACGTGGTTGTTCCCCTGGCAACCAAACCCCATTCTTAGGGGCTTTACACAAGTTATATCATTAATATAAACTCAGGCATGGCTGAAAGGGTTTTGTTATGAATAATAAGGCATTTCTTTTGCCTTTATCACTCTCGAGCTATTTCAGGACCTGGAGCTATTTGAGGATAAAGACCAAATATTATAACAAAAGAGTCTCCCATTGCTCAAAAAATTTCAAGGGTCTTTGGAGCTGTGTGCTGGTACAGGACAAAGATCAACATACATTTTTATTATGAATTACAGTATTACAGCTATAGAAATGAATTCTTGAATAGAAAGGGTTGTTTTAGTTATTGTGGTCTGTGCTCATTTTCAGTGCTAGCTAAACATTGTGAGACTGCAATTTTGAGGCATATGTCAGCCATTGGAACACAGTCTACAGATTAAAGCTGAACTATGGGCCGAAGCTGTTTGTTTCAGGCTTATTTTCTGCCTGGTGAACGTTGGCTCAATCAGGGGGCTGTGCTGGAGTTTTCTCTGGCTTTGCGACCTCTAAGTTATGAGCCTAGGCTCTCTGAACCTATAATCACTGGAGCCTTTCTTTAGCAAATAGGTGTCCTAGAGCTGTGCTGGGACCAGGTTTGGGTAGAAACTGAGATTAGCCCTAGCATGTGAGTTTGTGCCTTAGTGTTTTTGTATTTGGCAATGTTGAACACTTGTTCTTATCTGCATGTTCACTAGGTGGGGCCCTTAGAATAAAAGTATTTGGGGCTAGTGGGGGACTGGTAGCATGAGGTAAAAGCACCATAACAAGTATCAGGCTGTTTCAATAAGTACCTTATTCAGTTACAAGGGTGATGTTTGATGTTTAGTTCTAACTGTTTCCCTGGAATAACTAGCTGCTAAGTAGAAAGTGCACTCAATTTTTGATACTTGATGCCTAAGTTAATTTCACTTGAATTTAGAGATTATTCAAATAAGAGTTCATCTAATATTCTGCTCATAAAATACCTAAAATATTTATAAAATATCAAGATTGTACTTCTCTTTCGAATTTCTATTAATTAAAAGTAAATAAATAGTATGCTTAAGTTCTCAGAAAAGCATACATTTATTTACATGTAACTTATACAAATAATGTCAAGGTTACACCAAATAAGCCTGACTTATTAGTAATGTCTGTTTTATAAATAACAGTTGACAGCAAGCTTAGGAAAATAGAAATGAATTAAAATTTATATTTGCAAAGGCATTTTCAAAATGCAATAAAAATTGCTCAGGGTTAAACACAGCTTTTTAAAAATCAGTGCAGAAACACACAAAAAATGGTTTTTAAGAACAAATTGCTTCTTTATAGTTTATAAAGTTTCCCTAAACTCAGATAAAGCTTATCTTTAGTCTGTGAGCATTTTAGCACTAAGGAAAAGTTCAGGACCCTGGAGAATTATAAATCTAGCTTTTAAAGTTATAAAATCAGTGGAGGAGCTCATGCAGATAATCAGTAAAGAATTTCCAAATGTATATATGAAAACGTGAAAATCTCTAGTTTCTGGGGTATCAAATGAGTTTCACAATGAAAATTATAAAATGAGATGCCTCAAGAAGATGTGCCCATCTTTGTGTTTTATAGCATCTGAAAAGACATATTATAACATATTTTTGAAAAGAACTTTATTAAAAATATAACTGAAGCAAATATGACTGGTAAACAAGTGAAAAGTGTGCCCATTAGGGTGCTTTAGAACAATACAAGTAATGGCAAACTATTAAGTTTTGCTTGGTAGGTAATATTTGGTTGCCCTGTGGGTGGCTGCCATATTTTCTGAAAAGAAAAATAGTAACAATCTAATGCTGAAAGTATGTCATTGAATTCCAGATAATGAATACCTCCTTCACCTAACTTCCTATGGGGCCAGTGACATTGGTGCTCCTCGACACTAGTCACTCATCAAACAGAGGGGAGGCCTTCCTTCTTCATCCAGGGCTAAAAATAGAAGACCTGGCACCAATCCCCCCACCCCCTCCATCCTCTGTCTCTGGTCCCCAGGTGGGCACACTCCTCTGGATGGAATGCTGATGTCCACTTGGGGCAATCCCAGGCCTTATTTCCTTTCCCAGCATGACCTAGCCTTCCATTGGTTGCAAGCATGCTTTGCTTCCCTCAGGCTGTTACATCAAGAGCAGCCTGTTTAAGAGAAGTGGTGGCCGCTCTCTGCTTCCTCTTGCTTAGAGAATAATTGTGTCAGTAGTAGTAACAACAAAAAAAGTCTTCTAGCTCATTTACTTGAAGGATAACAGTTAAGACAAAACATATTCAACATGACACATTTTACCTTTAGGTGACACTAATTTTTCAAAAAGCCTTCTTACAATTAGTAAGAAAGTGAAGACTTACGCTGCTGGTGGCTTACCCAAAATCCATTCTTCTTCATCTTTCCAACAGCACCGTTTAGGAACACACTGGGCATGACCCAAATACTCATGTTCCCTCCATGTCCTGCTGCTATAGAAGCCTGAAAGTTTTGGCCAGCGAGGCCTGTTTGGGCTCCAGTCATGGGCACTGCTCCATCTTCCCTCAGCTGTTTCTTTTATTCCAGCTGCTCTGTGGCCGCTGATGCTGCACAGGCATCGACCGCGTAGGTACAACATAACAGCCTGTGCCTCCATCCGGGGTCACAGGGTCACGCAGCTTTCATTTCCTGCTGTGAGGCTACTCAGATCCTGCAATGTGGGTGGTCCAGCCCTGACATGGCAGACGTGAACATTCATGGAGCCACCTGTGACCAACTGGTGAGAGGCATCTATGGTTAGAAACTTCCCCTTTTGCCTGCCAGGTGCACAGTTTTGAGAGGCATTTAGAAGGCTCCTTAGAAGATCTTTTGCAAGTAACCTGTGGTGACAGCCAACTAAGGAATGGATATTTATCATTTTCCTCCTTTTCTGCTCACTAGTCTCATTTTTCACACCTGCTTCCTGGGGTCACAATGCCAAATAAACTACCTTCATGTCCACCTTTCTTTCAAGTCCTCTCAGGGAAAATACACTGTTACAGGGTTGAATGGAAAAGCAGGAATCAAGAGCATTTTTTAAAAGGGAGAAAGAGATTCAGACTTGGCTGGTGGATCCCTTCTTTTTCATTCCTGCTGGTAAAAGAAAAAGAAAAAGAAATAAAATCCACTTTGTCATGATGAACAAGGATAGTAAAGCAAAAGGTTGTCCCTGCTGACACTGCTGAACACTTCCCGGAAAACCTCCCCTGGTCTTTTTATGGGATGTATCTGAGCCTGATTCAGATTTTCTGTTACTTACAACCCACGTCATTCCTAACTGATATAACTGGAAAAAATAAAATAAAAAGAGACATATCTTTAGGTAGTGATTAAATCTTGCTTTAAAAAAAAAAATCTTTGTCTCTTTCCCAGGTCTTTGTGAGGAGCCTGAGGAAGCATTCCTTCTTCTCGATGATTGCAGAAGCTGCATAGGCAATGGTTTTATACCTGCCCTTGGGTGTCCAAAGATTTTGTTCTACTGTTTTCTTACATTGCATATTACCATTTATTTTCTGTGATACAAACTAGGCAGGTAAAAATTATCTGGAAAGAAATTTTTGTACACATTTAGAGTTTTTATATCACTGTCTTAACTGATTCTGAAATGTCTTATTTTTCATGGGGCCTTCTCCTAATGAAAGATACATTTGGTTTTCATTGATTCAGCTTTGTTTTCAGCATGAGTGCAGTAGCTTATAAAAATGCATAACATGGAAACAAATTAGATAACTATGCTTCACTTTAACTGTTATCTGAGATTGAGAGTCAATCCCATTCTGTGGAATCAACAAGAAGAAAAGAACATTTCTGTTTTATACACTTGAGCATTTGAATATGTTTGCTTTAGGGTTTTGTCCTTTTGAAGGGGCAGTAATGCGACTAGAACTGCAATGGCCCCAATGTACAGCTGTCAAGATATATGCACCAAGGGGAATTGCTTCACTAAACATAAAACTTTTCTTTCTTCATTAGAATATTGCCAGATGCGAATTTAGGTGGTTTTTTTTTTAAGATTTATTTATTTATTTCTAGAGAAAGGGGAAGGGAAGGAGAAAGAGAAACATTCATGTGTGCTTACCTCGTGTGTGCCCCTACTGGAGATTCTGCCCACAATCCAGGCATGTGCCCTGACTGGGAATCGAACCAGCGACCCTTTGGTTCTCAGGCCAGTGCCAAATCCACTGAACCACACCAGCCAGGGCAGAATTTAGTGTCTTGAAGATAGGAATCCATATGGAATTTTGTTCGTGACATCGATGAATGACTGTCTAAATTCCAAGAAGGTGGTCTCATTATAGGGTTCCAAGAAATGTTCCCCAGGGTTTCACTAACTTTTGATGATATGGAGATCTGTAAGTGCCGTGCCACTCTATGGCTGAGTAACCACAGCAGAGTGTCAGCATCAATGAATCACAAAGATAACATTAAATTCCTGAATTCAAAATTTTATATTGTAAGATTCTTCCAAGTCAACCAAATACCAATTTTTTTGAAAACACTTCCATTGAACTTGCAGGTATATGAATTCACTGTGTCTGATAAGAAGCATAGGCAGGGCAGATAGAATCTTGGATTGGAAACCAAAAGAACTGAGATTTAAACAAAAGCCTGCACTGCCTTAAGTTATGCCAGCTCTACAAGCCACCTGACTTGTCATCTGACTGTGTCCATGAACTTGACTGGAAACACTTCTCCTATATACTGCATAAGGATCTTTAGAAGGTGTACAAACTGGTGTATATTTTAGGACTTGTAGAGCCCCTTATGTGGCATCCATCATGCTAAGTGTTTCTCTTTTGTTATGTTCTGTCATAGGAAGTGACAAGTAGTTATTTATATTTGAAGAAACTAAGAATGAGAGAAGTCAGTAATTTTTCATGGTCAATTATTAATAAATGACACAGCTGAGATTTAAAGTTAAATTTGTCTGACTCAAAAGCCATTTTTAAAATTCTTCTCTGCTGTTTAGTGTAATAATTACCATTGTGTTCAGCGGAGTCAGAGCTGTGTTCACATCCCAGCTTTGCTGATGACTAGATATGTCTTTGGGCAAGTAATTCAATCTCTTTCCTACTCCATTTTGTTATCCAAAACACAGCTGTAAAATAATACCTAACTCAGTATTATTGGGAGGAGTAAAGCATTTTATTTATGTAAAGAAAGTATAGTTCATGTTGTACAATAAGCACTCAATATACTGTGGTCTTTATTGTTGTTACTGTAATGATGTATTATCTGTGTCACATTTACTCATTTGCTGCCAGCAGAATTTGAGCTAAAGACGTGGACTTTTAGTAGGTAATAATGTTGTACAGATTTTAGCCTTGCTCTTGGCCATGTTTACATTTTTGTTTTCCTTTCTTTTGTCCTTATTTTATAATTTATGCTAATCTTTTTCCAACTTGATTCAAGTATGAATGACAGGTTAAAATTAGTATATATTTAATGTGTACAGTGTGATGATTTGATATATGTGTACATTGTAAAGTGTTATCACAATCAAGCTAATTAATGCCATTGTGTGTTATTTTATGTATTGTTTTCAGCTAACTTAGATCCCTTTTGAAATAAGGAAGCATATAACATACATACCTACAAAGAGACTCACTGGACCAAAAGCACCCAGCTACATTTAAATTAGCGGGAGCATCTCTCCTTCACTACTTGGTGGCAGCATCTCATAGCCTCATATAATAGGCAGTGCACTTGAGGTGATTTAAATTCACAAATGTTGTCTGTGTCTTAGATAGAACTCTGGCCTAGAATACATATATGCTTTCTAAATACACATATGTTTTCAAAGTATGTTGATAAGACAAAGGTAGATTGTTTTATTAGAGGGCGGAGAAGTGAGGATCAAATTAACAGGAAGGACTCATTTATGTTCATTGTTGACTGGTAGAGAAGATATATAGGTACAAGATGAGTTCCAAAAACAATGAAACCCTTTCTAGAGGCTGTTCTGTTGTTTTAATTAATCTTCATGGCATCTTTGTCAAACTGTGAGGCAATAGTTCATCTGAATAAAAAGGTAGCTACTTTTATTAAGTGATATATATGCTGTAGAATCTGGGATATCTTTTATATATATTATCCCTAATACACATAACCATCTTGTTAATCAGTATTTTTATTTCCATTCAAATAATAAAAGTGAAGCTCAAATAATTAACCTGTCCAAGATCTAAAAGTTTGTAAAGCCCATGATCCTTTATAACATTCTTTAAACTGGCTCGTCTTCCACCAAAGTCTATACTGATAACCACTGCAACATATCTCCTACCATGTTTAGCATTCATAACTCGACACAGAGTTAAGTGACCATTAAAATAATAAATACAACACCAATCAATTTTGGTTGTTGTAAGTTATGTCTAGACCAAATGACTGGATTAGAGGATGAGAAAATGTGTGTGTGTGTGTGTGTGTGTGTGTGTGTATGTATATAAGAATAAAGTCAGGTATTAGTATCTAGGCATAAAAGAAAAAAATACAACATTCATTAAGTAGAGTTTCCTTTCAGTATAAAAGTGAAGAGTAAACAAATTGACTTTAATAAAATCTAATGCTTATACATTGAGATACATGAAAATATTGGCCAAGCCACTAGCAATTAGCTGATCAAAAGCTGGACTTTCATCTTATGAATATTGACAACTTTTTCAGGTTCCAATTTATTCAAAGACACTGATGCCTTGTAATTAGAAAAGATTAGCCAAAGGAAACATTTGCTCATAATCAAATGAATGAACATGATAACTTGCCCCTTTTTTTATGGGCTAAATAATTCCATATCTTAGTTAGACCCTAACAGTTCTGTGTATATTGAGGGATTGTTGAAATCTGATGCAGGAGCCCTGTAAGGTGGACAGGTGACAGTTGACTTCCCACCCGTTAGACACGAGACTTCAGTCTAATCTCTAAGTTCCTCAAGGATTCAATTCCCTCATCCATAAAATTGGAAAGCAAGCAAATGAGTGACCAAACAAATACCATTTGAGGATTCTACCTGTTGTGTGTTTGTTGTCATTCTTCTCCCTTATCCTGTATGAATATGTTAAAGATACATCTTCTTTGTAAGCCAACTTCTTGGAAGGTTGTCTTCTCTGTACTACCACTAAATGCCTCATTTTGAGAACATTTAAGTTAAAAAAAGTATTTTACTTATAATTTTTTTGATTACATTAGACCTGATCATAGAATTTTATAGATAACTGAATGAGGTGGCATCACTAAAGTAAAGCAGAGTATCTAAGTTAAGGAATCTGAAAAATATTTTGTCAATAACAAAATGTGCATATGGAAGAAATAAGTGTATGAGACACGGAAATGAAAAACACGACACAGGTAACTGTGTGCTGACCAGAGAGAGCTGAATGCACCAAACGTGAAGGGGGTGGGGGAAGAGTCAGAGCCACAGTAAGGAAATGCCAAGTAAACAGAGAGAACCAAAAAGTTGTCATTAAAGGTATCACTGAAAAATAGCACTGAGTTTTTTGACATTACTGTGTATTAGGATATAAAAATCTAGACAGGAATTCTTCCTTTCCTGTCAATGTCAGTCAAGTTTTTATTATGTTGCCATATTTACATCGAGTATTCATCTTTTAAGAAGCAACAGAAACCTCAGAATGAGCTGAGGAAAACAGCAAAGATGTCATCAAATAACACTGACCGTATGGTATCTGTGCTGCGGAAATAGGAAGAGTTTAATTTTGTCTCTAGAGAGGTTGGACACACTTTATTTACGGCACTTGTGATTTTTTCTTTGGCTAAAGAAAGAATATTAACACCTCGTTGATGCTTTCTGTGTTTCCTTGAAAAACAATTCTAGTTTTTGAATTTGTAAGTGGGAAAATAGCAGGTAATAGAGAGAAAAAGTGTCTGACTGGACATATAGTATTTTATTTGTCCATTCAGTACATTTGTTTTAGTTTGCAAAACCAACACATTGTAACAAATACATTTTATTGCCATTTTTCCCCCATTATGTCAATTATTTTCCCTCTGGACTATTCTCTTCTCTGTGCTCTTTTCTCTTGAATCATTCTGTGAAAGTTAGTAACATTTTATTCCTTCCAGATTCTCCAATGTTTTCAGAATTATATTATGGTGGGATTAGGATCTCAATATTTAACAATATTAATATTTAAACTTGAATATTTTTCTCAATATTACACTCAGAGAGCTTATTTTTTCCTTCCTGAGCCATTAAAAGAAAGCACTAAAAGCTTCCCTAAATGATTGAAGTATCTGTTCACTCTGGAGATATTTAGACTGTCAGGTAATAGAATGCTGTTTGAGATATCCTCAACTCTATGAAATGATGATGCTGGGTAACAGAATTGCGACATTACTCAATCAGCAAAATGATGTCTTGGATTCATTCATTGTGTGATGTCATCAATGAGAAGCAATCATTGTGTGCAGCATAAGAGAGAATCGAGATGTACAAAGAAAGTTTGGGCATATTTGTTAAATCCAAATATGACTTAGAGGATAACATTCTATAAAATATGACCAATTTATGCAAAATCTTTAGGGATGACAATTTTTAATGGTTCTTTAAACAAATTTTTTATTAAATTTGTTGGGGTAGCATTAGTTAATAACTATATAAATTTCAGGTGTACAGCTTATAATATGGCATCTGTATACTCTCCTGTGTGCTCACCACCTGAAGTCCAGTCTCCTTCTATCACCGTGTATTTGATCTACTTACTCTCTTCATCCTCCCTCAAACTCCCTCGTGTTCTGGTAACCAATGTTCTGCATCTATGAGTTTGTTTTTTGTTTGTATGTTTTGTTTGTTCATTTGTTGTTTTTTGTGTTATAGTCCACATATGAGTGACATCATATAGTTCTTGTCTATTTCCATCTGACATTTCACTTAGCGTAATCTCAATGTCCATTCATATTGTCACAAATGACAATACTTCATCTTTTTTATGGATGAGTAGTATTTCATTGTATATATGTGCCACATCTTTTTATCCAGGGATATAACTTAATTTTACTTGTTATAATATTTTAATTTTAACAAGGGGTTGAAATCAATGTACTATATATTTTGAACCTCCTTGGAAAGGGCTTTGGAGTGATTTGAGGATCTTGTTATTTATTTTTATTTTTTATTTTTAGTCCTCACCAGAGGATATGTTTATTGGTGAGAGAGAGAGAGAGAGAGTGAGAGCTCCCTGACCTGGGATCAAACACGTAACCTAGGTATGTGCCCTGACCGGGAATTGCACTTGCAACCTTTTGGTGCACAGGACAAGGCTCCAACCAACTGAGCCACTCAGCCGGGGCAGGCTCTTTTTATTTTTGCAATTTTCTTCATTTGAAAGCTGGATCCAGATGATTTACATTTTTATTGTATGGATTTTGCAAACCAATGGTGTAAAGAATCAGAATGATATAGAGAAAAGTTAAGGGTTTTTTTTAATAGTTCACTTTTATTTTAATAAGAAAGTGACTATTTTGCTTGGACCAATGTCTCATATACCTTGAAGATAGACATCAGCCTTAATTAGGATAAATGGCCTACAATGATAAATTCAGATTTTTTTTAAATTAGTTTCTCTTATGTTGCAAATGATATCTCAGAAAAATGCATGTATCTTTATGGAGACGTTATCTTTTCATTGTATTTGTCCTACTTTGATAACAAAAAGATAAAGACCATTTTCCTAAATGGTTTTTTCAGCATGTTAGTTTATACATAATGAATTTTTCATGGTTAAACAGTTGGCTCTCAGTATAAATATACCAGTGCTTTTATCTTCTGATTAGTCAGTAGGAACTGATTATAGAGGCTATGAACGAGGCTGGGCAGCCTTGTCTACAGACCCAGGGTGACAGTAAGGCTGCTGTCTCAGGACGCTGGTTAAAGGTGTTTTATTACACTTTCCAGTGTCCTCATTTGGATGACAAGTTATATCTTCACTCTACATTTAGCCAATGGCTACTTTTGATAAGACTGCTCTAGGAAATTAAAATTTCTCCACTAAAAAAAACAAGGTATATCAAGCCTGAGAGAAGAAATGCCCTGTGGCTCTATTTCAGGTGAAACTTTTGATGTGTTTGGCCTTAGCTATGCCTTTTCACAGTGCAAGTTGATATTATACTATAAATACTTCATAAAATTTAAGTAAATCTATCTAACAAGACTTTCTAAAGATAAAGTATGTATACTGTTTTGAAATAATTTTTTTCCATATTGTCATTCAGAAAAATACAGATGGATTAAACCCCAAATATTAGTTGAGCAGAATTTTTATTCATTCATAGTTTAGGAGAAAAATAAAAATGACCTTAAAATTAATTCAAATAAGGGATTGAATTATGTGCCCCTTCACTGCACTTTCATACTTTTTACTTCTATAGTTTATTGTTATATAATGTGAAATAATGTTCAGAATTAATCCTCCTATGAGACCCCGAATAATTTGTATAATTAAAGAAATGCCATATTTTATTTTCCATTAATCATAGTATATTAGAAAAATTTCCAAAATTGGTTCGAAAGGAATATTTTGACAGTTAGCCAGGCTTCAGTAAACCAGATTATTCAATTTCCTGTGCATTGTATCTATTCTAGATTAATCTGCATGGAACATTTGTCTAATATCCAAAATTTGCCATGTAAGGCAAATTATTTTTTTCTTATACTGTAAGAGCTGAAGTCATTCTTTTTTATTTTATAAGAGCTAAAGCCATTAATTTTGTTTATGTTAACTTTATTATATGTGATCAATGTCTAAACACATTCAACAAACATTAATTAGTGATGATGATGTCTTAGGCACTGTTTTAGGTGCTTGGGATATATTGATGAACTAAGCATAAAAATTTCCTGCCCTCATGGTTTACATTTTAGCAGATAGAGAAAATAAATGAGAAACATGATAAACACAGTTTATATGGTAATAAATGCTACATAAAAAGGAAAATTAGAATAGGGTAAAGAGTCAGGTAATATAACAAAAGTTACATAACCACAGTATTTTTTGTTGACACATTATAAAATTAACTGACTATATATATATATATATGTATGTGTGTGTGTACACTATATGTGTATATATACATAATGTACATATTATATATGTGTACCACTTACATATATACTATATTGTACTTTTGAAACAATGTTCTAGGCTAGTGTCAGTGTCTCCATTTAGAAATTGTGACCCTGGTTGGTATGGCTCATACCAACCATACCATCATCCCATACACCAAAAGTTATGGGTTCGATTCCCAGTCAGAGCACATACCTAGAGTGCCAGTTCAATCCCTTGTTGGGGCATGTATGAAGGCAACCAGTTGATTTCTCTCTCTCTCCCTCTCTCTCTTTCTCCCTCCCTTTCTCTCTTTCTCTCTTTCCTTTCCTCTCTGGAAGCAATAAAAAAATGTCCTCAGTGAGGATTAAAAAAAAAAAAGAAATTGCAGAACACAGTCTCCTAAAAAACCAAAATAACTTAACAAAAGTAAATTGACTTAAGCAGTTGAAGCCTGGAATAAATCTAGAATTTGGAAGTGACAGTTCTTTGTTCCCCACCTATGTATTGTTTCTTTGTCATAATTTTTAAGAATATTTTATTTATTTATTTTTTAGAGAGAGGGGAAGAAAGGGAGAGAAACATCAATGTGCAAGAGAAACACTGACGGGTTGCCTCTCAGCTTGGGACCTGGCCTGCAACCCAGGCATGTGTTCCCCACCAGGAATCAAACCAGCAAACTTTCTGTTCACAGGCCAGCTACTCAATCCATTGAGCCACACCAGCTGGGACTCTGTCATAATTTTGGAGGTTTGTGATGAACTCTCAAATGTTTTAGATCTTTGTAATTTTTATAATCTGAGGACAAGTCACATGTATAACTCTGAAGCAAAAGACCATAAGGCATTTATGTGATCAACAGACAATTTCATGTTCACTTGAAATGGAAGGAGAATATTACTTCTATACAAATATTATTGATTTAATATCTGGAATGTGATGAATTTTGTCACTTTTAGTTGGAATTTCAGCAGAGGTCTGGAACAGAGGTTACATTTAAAAAATACCAATTTCTCACTGTTGAAAATTATAATTAAAATAACAGGTGGCATTTAGCATCAAATTTTTAAAACTCAAAAAGTTGTAGTTTGTTAAATAAAATTCAATCAATTCAATTAGTAAACAGTAACTATTATCTCAGTAAACTAAAAAATTTTAATGTATTAAGTATTCTTTTACTCATAAAACTATATACTTAGTTATTTTTTATCTTGATTTACATGGATGCTTAATTTCAGAAAAGGATGATAAAAGATTCTAGTAACGCAAGTATCAAAACACAACCTATTGTTTATTTAAGAAAATTTTCCTTGTTAGCTTTAAGTTTGTGGATGTTTATTTCATCCTTTGATTACAGCTGGATCTCAGACTGGTTTTCATTGTTAGAAACATTACTCCCTTTGCTTATAGAGTTGCTGCTAACACTGTATCATGTGAGAAATTACATCATTTTTACCACTTATAATTTTGAGTTCCTTTTAAGAATATTCTGTTATTCTTCCTCCAAGTCTTAATTGATCTGATTGACAAATATGCTCTTTAGCTGGACCCACATAAAGAAAACCAAGAAAGTTTCTCCCGTCCAGATGTTGTTAACAGCTGAGACAATTGTCACTGTGGTCAGCACTCTAACAGAAACAGGGAGAAAGGGCTTGGTGAGCCCAGAAGCAGAAATGTTTGATTCTGTCAGCTTCCCTGAGCAACATCATATGGCCACATAATAAATGCTTGTGATAGAATAGAGTCACTTCAAAATAGAGCTTTGAGTAATTATTGTCAGGAATGATGAAGAAAATGTGTTATGTAATTTTGTTGAAAAAACACAGTAATTTTGTAAACAAATAAATATAACCCTCCAAATCCAAGTCTCCTTTCCTTTACAATTTCTCTGGCCTGCCGCTTCTCTGGAATACCATATTCTGACATGTAGTTTTACAAGATAGGTGCCCAGAATCAGTTGGTTGGAGTCTAGAGCCCTACACTAGGGATGGCTGCAGTCACAGAGATCAATAGAGGAGCCAAAGACAAGGGGAATAAAGAGGAATTTTAAAAAAATCTCTGTTCTTTAAAATTAAAATGTCTTGAATGTGTTTCCTGGTTGAAAAAGCAATAGCTGGTTATTATGAAATGTTGTGGACTGATAAAATATAATGTAAAAATTATCCATAAAGCTAATCCTCAGAATCCTTATTGGCATTTGGAGTCTGTCCTTCTGGACCCATGAAGGACATTTGCTCCTATCTAAAAAATCCGTGGAGACATTTTGTCCATGCCAAGTGGTGCCTGAAATTTGGTCCTGTTCAGACACACATAAGCACATTTGGTTCATGCCAAATGGTCCTTGATATTTGGTCCTGTCCAAACATACTTATAAAATGTTCATGGGTTCAAATAGCCCATAATGTCTATTTATACTTTTGGTTTACAGAATTAAGACATGTTTCATTGGACCAGTAATTGTGTTGTGGTTACATAGCGAATAACAACTCTTCCTGCCTCTGTGGAGTAGCTGGTAATGGCACACACAGTGGGGTAGGTGGGCCTGTGTGGACCACGTTTCTCCACAGACATTTTAAACAGAATGAAATATCTGCTAATCTTCTGGACTACATGCATGTGTGGGTATTCGTATATTTACTTGAATGTCAAATAGATTGTATAATTAGAATAATGTTTATGATGATAATTGTAATATAATTCTATAATTCTACAAAATTATTTTTATAAGTAAATATCATAATGTAAATATATATTTAAATACATAGATATCTTCAATCACTTTAATTACTACATAGACCTCCACTATGTTCATGTACCATAATTAGTTTATTCTACACTTTTTGGTAGAAATTGTAATATTCTCAATATAAATAGTGGTATGATAAGTTTGTATGCGTGCACTTTTATCTGTTAAATTTCTAAGGATAAGTTCTTGAAAATGTGATTGTTGCTTCAAAATATATTTAAAAATTTATAATTAATTTTTGCCAGATTTACTTCCAATTGGTATTAATAATAAAATTTACTAACTCTTCACAATACATTAGGTCAAATTTGGTATTTAATAATTTAATTTGCATTATTTACTAACTAATGAGGCTTAAGACACTTCAATGGCTATTTGTTTTGTTTTCCCTTTCTTAGTAGTGCTCCTTCTCCACCCCTTGATTGCCTTCCCTTCTGCACAAGCTGTAAATCCTGGAATACCATGGTCTTTCATCTTGGGTCAACCCTTCTTTCCTCCCACTACCCACTAGATTACCTCATTTGCTCAAACAGCTCTAGTGGCTCCTGTATTTATAACCCCAGCTCTGACTTCTCTCTTGAATTCCAGCACCTACTTGAAACTTGAACATAAGATCTGGCATCCTACACAACACATTGATCTGATATCTTATATACCAGGGGTCCCCAACCCCGGTACTGGTCTGAGACCTGTTAGGAACTGGGCTGCCCAGCAGGAAGTGAGCATGGGTGAGTGAGCAAAGCTTCATCTGTATTTACAGCTGCTCCCCATTGCTCATATTACCGCCTGCACTCTGCCTCCTGTCAGATCAGCAGCGGAATTAGTGTCTCATAAGAGCGTGAACCCTACTGTGAACTGTGCATGTGAGGGATCTAGGCCACACACTCCTTATGAGAATCTAATACCCGAGGATCTGAGGTGGAGCTGCTGTGGTGATGCTAACACTGGGGAGGGGTAGCAAATACAGATTATCATGAGCAGAGAGGCTTGACTGCACAGAGACCATGGTAAATCAATTGTTTGTAGACTCAAATGAAAACTCGGTCAGTGAGTGGCAAGTGGCAATGAAGCTGCAACTGGTGGTAGGTTTTATAGTGGCAAATGAGTTGATGCGCTTCAATTGTACAGGTGCTTCTAGTTACAGGCTTAAGTCAAAATCTGATACTTATTTTAGTCCATGCATGGCCCACCCGTTGTTTTATTTACCGCTTCTGTCCCTGTCTCTTTCCCTCACTGCACATTTGTCTCAGTCACAGTTTTGGTAAGCTCACGTGATAACTCTATCCAAAATGAGTGAAAAACAAATGTTGGCTCCCACTGATTCTGAGTTATGGTGAGTTGTATAATCATTTTATTATATATTACAATATAATAATAGAAATAAAGTGCACAATAAGTGTAATGCACTTGAATCATCCTGAAACCATTTCCCCACCCGGGTCTGTGGAAAAATTGTCTTCCATCAATGTGAATATCAGTAAAATACAAAGTACTCCACAAGCATCTAAGCCCTAAAAAAGGTCTCATATTTCTCACCTGCCACGCAGTTTGCCAAAAGTGATGCCTCTTACAAAGTGATCGATCAGCAAATGTGTTTGTTGTTTGTGAACATTCTTCCCCATAGTTTCAGTTTTCTTCTTCAAAAACTCTAGTAAACTACAGCATAGGGAATTTAGCCAGTAATATTGGAATAGCATTATATGGTGTCAGATGGGGATCAGACTTATCAGGTTGATCACTTTGCAGCTTATATAAATGTCTATTCATTATGTTATATACCTGAAACCAATATAATCTTATTTCAAATATAAATGAAAAATAAATTTTAAAAAACCTCTCATTATTCTATGAAGGACTTCCATTATTTTTCCTTGCATACCTACGATCTCTCTGATTACTTTTATTTCATTATTATTTTTGACTTCAAAAGAACCTCATTAAAGTGAATTCATTAAAAGTGGCATGAAGAATAAATTAGTTTACATAGAACCAGAATCGTGTGTAATCTTTCTTAATATTTCTACATATTTTCATTGATACAATTGTGAAGCTTCCACTCTGTAATTCATATCTGTTGTGGAAATGTTTCTTTTCTTTCACATTCCAACAAATAATGCATTCTTACTTGATTTTTTTTCTCTCAAGGGCATAACTTAATGGTGGTTTTAAGTCAGTTTTTGCAGTCATTTTTAGTACTATTTATTTTTGTTCACTAAGATTGCGAGTACAAATCAGGAAGGGTGACCCTTTGAATTCTGACCTCCATCCAGTGTGCTATTAGATATAAATAGCTCTTAAGCTATTGTGTAGCAAAGGTCAACAATAATGTGCATATTAAGAACTACAGCTAAATTAAAATTGTATTGATAGTCACTCATTTATTTATTAAATCAGTAAACGTTTCTAAAAGGCCCTCTTTGTTCCAGTTGTTGTACTAACTCCATGAAGCCTGTGGTTTTGCTGACAGGCAGCTTGAGGGCACCTTGCCCTCTTGCTCCAGGGTGATTTAGGTGGCCTTCCTGTGCTCTAGCAGTTCCATGTGGATAACAAACACAGGGCTCATCATGCCTTGACTTACTTCCTATGAGTCTCTAAAACAGACTATGAACTTTGAAAGGACAAAAACTTTGTCTTATTTGATGTGTATTCCCAGGAGTTAGTACGACAACTGGCAAAAAGTGGGTCTTTAGAAACATTTATTGATTTCATAAATAAATAAATGAGTGAATATCAATAAAGTTTTAATTAAGCTGTAGTTCTTACTATGCATGTTATTTGTTGAACTTTGCTACACAGTGAGTTAAGGGCTATCTTTATCTAATAGGACATTAATCTAAATATGAATTTCCCCACATAATGAGCTTATTCCCTTGTGTCTGCCTCTGTTTCTTTAAAAAAAAATTTTTTTTTATTGTTGTTCAAGTACAGTTTGTCCATTTCCCCCCACCAATCCCCCTTCCCCCACCTTCGACCCCACCTGCCTTGGCTTTGCCTACGAGTCCCCCATATATGCTCCTTGAGCACCCTTCCCCTATTTCCCCCCATCTTCCCCACCCCACTCTCCTCTGTTCGCTGTCAGTTTGTTCTTCACTTCAGTATCTCCAGTTCCATTTTTAATATTTCAAATTTCATTTTTAATTTTTGCTATTTTAAATGGTATATTCACAATGAAATTGTTTTATTTTTTCCAGCTTTATTGAGATATAATTGACATAACTCTGTGTAAGTTTATTGTGTACTATGTGATGATTTGATACCCATATATATTGAAAAGTATTTACCACAGTAAGGTAAGCCAATGCATCCTTCAGAGCACATAATTATGAATTTTTTTTTGTGGTGATGGTAAGAACATTTAAGATTTACACTCCTATATTATTTATTTGAGATCTTTCTTTTTTAAATGAAAATTTTAAAAAGGTTTCAAACCTTTAATAAAAAGGTTTAAAAATGTTGTAAATCTTCTTAGAACTACCTTTTGCAATATTTCACAAGTTTTGGTATGTTGTATTTTCATTTCCATTTGTTTGAAGATATTTTTTGATTTCCCTTTTGGTATCTTCTTTAACCCTCTGATTTTTCAGAAATGAGTTGTTTAATTCCCACATATATGTGAATCTTCCAGTTTTCCTTCAGTTACTGATTAGTGCTTTCAAACCATTGTGATGAGAAAAGATACTGGATATGACTTCAAATTTTTTGAACTTGTTAAGACTTGTTTTTTGACCTAATATATAATAAATTCTGGAGACTATTCCATGTACTCTCAAAAAGAATGTGAGCTTTGTTGATGTTGGATTGAAATACCTGAATATGTCTATTAGGTCCATTTAGTTGAAAGTCTAGTTCAAATCCAACGTTCCCTTATGGATTTTCTGTCTGATCTGCCTATTGTTGAAATTGGAATATTAAAGTCCCCTCCTATTATTTAATTATTGCCTATGTCTCCCTTCAGATCTATTAATATTGAATATATTTTGGTGCTCTAAGTTTGGGTGTATATCTATATAAAATTATTGTATAATCTTGATGAATTAACCCCCTTAATCATTATATAATGACTTTTTTCTTTTGTTACAGGCTTTGACTTAAAGTCTATTTTGTGTGATTTGAAAATGGCCACCCTTGCTCTCTTTTGCTTTCCATTTATGTGGAGTATCTTATTTCTATCCCTTCACTTTCAGTTTGTGTGTCTCCTTAAAACTGAAATGAGTTTCTTATAGACTGCATATAGTGGGTCATTGTAAACTTCATTCTGTTACCCTATTGCTTTTGTTGGAAAATTAAATCCATTTATACCCAAAGTAATTATTGGTAAGTCAGTACTTATTAATACCATCTTCTTAATGGTTTCCTGGATGTTCTGTAATTCCTCTGTTGCCTTTTTTTCCTCTTGCTGTCTTCTTTTTTAATTTACAATGTTCTGTAATGGTATACTTTAATTTTTTTTCTCTTTATCTTGTGTGTTTCTACTGTAGGGTTTTTTTTGTTTGTTTGTTTTTTTGGGTACTATGAGGCTTATGTGAAAACTCATAGCTATAACAGTCTATTTTAAGCTGAGAACAACTTAACTTCTTCATGTACAAAAACTCTACCCTTTTACCAACCTCATTTTACGTTTTTGATTATACAATTTGCATCTCCTTATATAGTGTACCCATTAAGAAATTATTGTAGCTACAGATATTTTAAATACTTTTGTCCTTTAACTTTTATTTTAGAGTTAAGCAATTAACACATAGCCATATTACAGTATTCTGATTTTGACTATATGTTTACCTTTATCAGTGTATTTTATATTTTCATATATTTTTAAGTTACTAATTAGTATCCTCTTATTTAAGCTTGAATAATTCCTTTTAGCATTTTTACAAGGCAGGTATAGTGGCAATAAATTCCCTCAGCTTTTGTTTATTGGAGAAATTCTTTACCTCTCCTACATTTCTGAAGAACAACATTGCCAAATAAAGTATTCCTGGTTTGTAATTTTATGGGAGCCCCCTTGTAGGTAACTATTTTTCTCTTTTACTGCTTTTAAGATTCTCTCTTTGTCTTTGACCTTTGTCATTTTAATTACAATGTGTCTTGATGTGGACTTGTTTGGGTTCCTCTTGTTTGGGACTCTCTTTACTTCCTAGCCTTGTATGGGTTTTACTTTACCAGGTTAGGAAACTTTTCAGTCATTATTTCTTCAAGTAGTTTTGTCAGTCCTATGCTCTCTTTCTTTTCCTTCTGGTACCCCTATGATGCAGATATTGTTACACTTCATGTTATCCCAAGGTCCACTAAACTAACCTCATTTAATTTTTCTTTGTTTTTATTGTTTTGATTTGGTGTTTTCTGCTACCTTGTCTTCAAAATCAGTGATTAGATTCTCTGCTTCAGCTAACCTACAGTTGATTCTTTCTGGTGTATTCTTCATTTCAGATATTGTATTCTTCATTCTAGTTGTTTTTGAGGTTTCTGTGTCCTCATTTATGCTTACTATTTCTTTGTTTAAGTTCTCACTGAATTTATCCCTTCTTCACATAAGTTCCATGAGCCTTCTTAAAACCGTTCTTTTAAACTCTGTATCTGGTAGATTGCTTGACTCTATTTCACTTAGTTCTTTTTCTGGGGATTTCTCCTGTTCTTTCATTTTGGTACATGTTTCATTGTCTTCTCACTTTGGCCGTCCCTTTGTCCTTGTTTCTATATACTAGTTAGATATGCTATGACTCCAAGTCTTCGTGGGGTGGCCTTATATATTAGGTGTCCTGTGGGGCCCAGTGGTATAGTATCCTTGAGGACCTGAGCTGGGTGCTCCAGGAACATCCCTTGTGTGGGTTATGTGGACCATCCTGTTATAATGGAGTCTTGATTGCTACTGGAGCCTTTGTGTGTGGGACTGACCCTCAGGCTGGCCTCAGGTGACTATGAGTCTTGGTAAGCTGGCCTTATGGGGAGCTCAGTAGCACAGTCTCTCTTATTAGTTAAGCAGGGTGCTCCAGGAATGTCCCTTGTGTGGGTAATGTGAGCCCTTCTGTTTTAGTTGAGCCTTGATTGTTGCTGGCCTCTCCATGAATAGAGTTGATCCTTAGGTTGGCTGGCTGTGAGGACTGACCCTAAGCACAGTATACAAGCTGCTATGTGGATGCTGAATACATAAAATGGAATTCATCCCGGTAGGTTCTGGTGGCTGGTGAGGTCTCCCTTTGGATATGCCACTTGTGGAGCTAATTGGATACTGTTCTGATACACTTTGAAGTCTACAACTGGGTATACTTGTTATGTGGATTCTTGGGAGGGACTCTGGTGCAAGTCAGTGTGAGACACTGCCTGTGACTGTCCCTGGGCTACCTCTTTGGTGCTACAAAATGATCCACATTTTGTTGCTACCTCTGCTGGGCCCAGGCATGCATGGGAAAGGCTAAGCTGTGTACCAAGTCTGGATCCACCAGAACAAGCCCGGCAGTCAGATCAACAAAAAGCCCAAGGCACCTTGAGATCTGCCTCTGCCCACCTCCACCTGCTGGCTGCTTATTAGGCTCAATCACTAAGAGTTTCTGGTGGTACATGAGTTATGTGAGGTAGGTTCTCAGTGAGTCACCAGGTAGGGGTGAGTGGTTTTCACCAGAGTGATAGAGATTCAAACTTGGTGCCAGTGTTGATTCTGTGGTGACTCAACTAATGTCTCAGGGTACACCAAGGTCAACTGTCACCTACCGGGTACTTGCACACCTTTGTGTTAGAATAGGGTGTCCAGGAGCTTGTCAAGGTGAGGACAGTAGAGTTCATCAGGCCTAAACAGACCAAGATTTGGCCATGTGAGGGTAGGGCTCAGTACAGGAATGGTGTCATGGGTTGGGCCCTCAAGGGAAAATGGGCTTCACCATAGAGCCACACACCTCAACCTATCCCCAGTTCTGGCTGTACCTTCTTGACAGCCCTAGATCAGCAGAGCAGATTTACTGAGATCTGAAATGGTAGAGCTTATAGATCTCTTGTTGGGGAGCAGATCTGGTAAGGCTCGAAGTAAGGTGGGAAAGTGGGGTGATTGGCTTCCACCCCAGAGCCCCACAACGAAGACTCTGACATCCCCTGTACCTCTATACCAGGAACCCAGGCAGCTGACTCCTCTGCAGGGTGTGAGTTCTGCATGGTATATCTCACCATAGTAATAGGGAGTCAGGAAGGCTGGGCTGTTGCATTCTTTCAGGCTGATGCAGTATGAAGGGGAGTGCTCAGCCTAAGAATGATGGCATTCATGGCTGGTGTGGGAGAGGAACTCAGCACAGGTACCCTGGCAGTTATCCCATTAGCTCTTTCCCAGAGCCACACAACCCAGTCTCCTCACAGGACTCTAGTTTGCTCCTGGCCACTCTCCCTCTGCCAGAGGACAGGGCGAGTGACTGTGAATAAAATTTTGTACATTAACCATTTAAGACGAAGCCTGAGTCTCTAACAGACTCTCTTACCTCCCTGGTGAACAGAATCCCCACTGATTTTCACAACCAAATGTTATGTGGTGGGTTTCTTTTCCAGACTCCAGTGCTTTGGGCTGGGGAGCCCTGCATGGGGTTGAGGCTCGATGCTCCTCAGCCGGCCCTTTGCAGCTGGGATATCCTTCTGTGTGCCCAGTTACTGCACATGGGTGTGGGTCAGACTTTTCCACATTTCTGTTCTTGCTATAAATCTGCCCTTCTTCTGTGAGTGCTTGGTTATAATCCTTCTGTTCAACTAATCTTTAGTTGGTTATTTAGGTTGATCTATATTTTAATTGTAATGCTGATTTGGTCCTGGGAGGAGGTTAGTGTAACTTCAAGCTATTCTGCTGCCATCTGGGATCTCTGCTTATTCTTTTTAAATGTATACTAAAATTAATAAGATTGTGAGTTAAAAAATTAAATTAAATAGAAATTTCTTCAAAGGGTGATTCTGAGTGGATACCAGAAGTTTCCCTTAGGAACAGGCAAAATTTGTTATCTGCCATTTCTAACTAAGTGTCTCACCAAGGCTGGATCTAAGTCCCAGGAATCTGTGATTTTGTCAATCATGTGATTGTGGTTGTTTATTTGAGAAAATAATAAAAAGACATTAACAAATAAATGAATGATTAAGTCTCCATAAATAGGAAATCTGTAGTTATCAGGAAAACATTCATAATTGTTTTTGGTTGCATTTCATAGACAGCTTTTAATGGAAAATACCACTATTTCCTTTACTATAAAAAGACCCAAGTTGAAAAATCTATGCTGTACTATTAAAGTATACCTGTAGAGAATATGTTTGATTTATGTGTTCAATTTAAGTTACTTAGGCAGCATGGAAAATTAAAGAAGTTCCTGAGAACTGAAAGATTAATGGCAAAATGCAGCAGTTTTCCAGAGTACATCTGGAGCTCTGTGTTAGCTTAGTTGATTAGTAAAAATTTCAGAGAGCAGCCATATTTGTAAAGTGTAGAAAATAGTTTTTCTGAAAATATTATTCTGAATATAGAAGAAATGTAAGATAAGATAAGAATGAGGTAAGAAAAAATGTAGAAGCTACCTGGATGTTCAGGTTCTAGGATCCCTTCTTGTGACCAAGTATATTGCATTGAGATAGAAAACAGCCTGGGATTTTTTTTTTTTATTGTATTTCAAAACATTTCTGGATTGGCTGGATAAATTTAATAATGGTTGAACAACTGGGAGCTTATTCAAAACAGTTAAAGTGTATTTCTGGGAACATGATAAAAGTCTTCAGTGATTCCTGAAGGAGGTAATATTATTTAGTCTTTAGATCATCCATATGGCATAGATACTATTATTGTATCCATTTGATAGATGGGGAAATAAAAGCAGGAGAAGTTAAGTATCTTCCCTAATTACTCACATTTAATAAACTACAGGATTAAAATATATGTCCCAGCTATTGCCAATCACTATGCTAGAATCTTTCAAACACGTTTATAAGAGAAAAGGGAATTAGTTCATTCAGACCTGCAAATTCTAGGGAAAACTAGATTTATTTACATGGCTATGTACATGAATTTTTTTCCTTTTTTAAAAAAAATTTTATTGCTTTTGCTACTGTAGTTGTCCCAATTTTTCCCACTTTTCCCCCTTCCACCTATCACCCCTCACATCCTAACAATCCCCACACCATTGTTCATGTCTGTGGGTCATGCATATAAATTCTTTGGCTACTCCATTTCCTGTACTGTTGTTTACATCCCCATGGCTATTCTGTAACTATCTGTTTGTACTTCTTAATGACCTCATCTCTTCACCCATTTCCCTCCATAACCCCCTCCCTTCTGGCAACTATCAAAATGCTCTCTGTATCTATGATTCTGTCTCTATTCTTGTTTTCTTAGTTTGTTTTTTAGATCCTGTCGTTGGTAGATATGTATTTATTACCATTTTACTGTTCATAGGTTTGATCATTTTTTTTTTTTTTCTTAAATAAGTACCTTTAACATTTCATATAATAATGGTTTGGTAATAATGAACCTCTTTGCTTTTTTTGTTGTCTTGGAAGCACTTTATCTGCCCTTTGATTCTAAATGATAGTTTTGCTGGGTAGAGCAATCTTGGCCGTAGGTCCTAGCTTTATATGACTGAATATTTCTTGCCAATCCCTTCTAGCCTGCAAAGTTTCTTTTGAGAAATCAGCTGACAGTCTTATGGGGGTGCCCCTGTAGGTAACTAACTGCTTTTGTCTTGCTGCTTTTAAGATTCTCTCTTTATCTTTAACTTTTGGTATTTTAATTATGATGTGTCTTGGAGTGGGCCTCTTTGCATCCATCTTGTTCAGGACTCTCTGTGCTTCCTGGACTTGCATGTCTATTTCCTTCACCAAATTAGGGAAGTTTTCTTTCATTATTTTTTCAACCAGATTTCCAATTTCTTGCTCTTTTTCTTCTCTTCCTGGCACCCCTGTCATGCGTATGGTAGAATGCTTAAAGTTGTCCCACTGGCTGCTTACACTATTCTTGTTTTTTTTATTCCTTTTTGTTTTCGTTGTTTTGGAGTTTCTTTTTTTTATCTTTTTCTTCACCATATTGTAAAAGTTTATTTATTATTTTTCTTATGAAATGTATTCAGGTGCCATTGGTTAATAATATTTTATAAATTTTAGGTGTACAACTTTATGACAGCTATGTACTTTATTATGTGCTCACCACCTGAAGTATAATTTCCTTCCCTCACTGTATATATGACCCCTTTACCCTCTTTATCCTTCCTCCACCCGCTTTTCCCTCTGATAACCGCCATTCCGTTGTCTGTATCTATGAGCTTGTTTTTGTTTATTTGCTTTGCTTGTTAATTTGTTCCTTTCTGTTTTATATTCATGTAGAATGAAATCATACAGTTCTCGGCCTTTTCTGTCTGACTTGTTTCATAGAATATTACTTTCAAGATCCATCTTTGTTGTCACAAATGAAAATACTTAATCTTTTCTTTATGATTAATTAAATTGTATTTCAGGGGGTTGAGTTGCATGAGTTCTTTATATATTTTGGATCTTGGTGCCTTATCAGACATCATTTGCAAATACCTCCTTCCATTCCATTGGTTTTATTTATTTATTTATTTATTTATTTTTATTGCTGTGTAGTTTTTTAGTTTAATGTAGTCTCATTTACATTTTCTTTTACTTCTTTACTTTTGTGGTCAAGTTTACAAAAACCCTTCTGAGACAAAGATTCCTGAAATAAGTGCCTGTTTTCCTCTATTTTATTGTTTTAGGTCTTATACTGAAGTCTTTAATCCATTTTGCATTAATTTTTCATGTACAATGTCAGATACCAATCTAGTTTCATTCTTTTGCATGTAGCTGTCCAGTTTTCCCAACACAGTTTGTTGAAGAAATTCTCTCCATTGTATGTTTTTTGGCTTCTTTGTGGAAAATTACTTATTCCATTGGTCTGTCTACTTTTCTGCCAATACCATGCTGTTATAATTATTGCAGCTTGGTAGCATAATTTGAAGTCAGGGAGTGGTACTTCCAGCTTTGTTCTTTTATCTCAGCATTGCTTTGGTTATTTCAAGTCTTCTGTGTTTTCATACAAATTTTAGGATATTTGTGAGGAATATTGTCGGGAGCCGATTGACAGCCAACCTTTGACACAGTCAGAACAGATGAGGTGTGACTGCACAGCAGAAGCAGCCATAGTTAGATCTCCTGGTCATCCCCCCTTGCATGCCAGTTGTTATTGATAGTTGAGGGTGGAATTTTCTGGCTTGTACTTTATGGCAAACACCTGCACAATTCCCCTGATCCTGTGCAAAAGGATTTGTTAATTGTAGGACAAAAGCCCACAACCACTCCACTGCTTTCCGCTACCCCTGTCTGGAAAGTTAGTATTAAATCATAGGCAGACCAGCTGCCAGAGATATGGAGGAAAGTTTTATTACTAAACCCTTTGCAACCTTTATCGGCTCACTAAGCCCTGGCAAACATTCTATTCTTGGCCCAGACTTAACATCCCACACATTTACACCTCTTTGAAGGTCCCAATAGCCTTCCTGGTCTTAATAAACTTTATTTAGAATAGTTACTATAGCAGTTATCTTGTAACCACACTATGTATCAGTTCCCTGTTCTTTCCTTAAAAAAAAAAAGTTTCTGAGCTTAAGAGGCATACCAGACTCACAAGTCTGACTGTCCTCCTCCTGCACCCCACCCTTTTGTTTGTCTCTGTTTCTTTGCCGAGCTGTCTCTCCTTCAGGGACCCTAAGACCCACCGAGGCTGGACCCCAGCAGAATATAATTGGTATTTTGATAGACTGCATTACATTTTTATATTGATTTAGATAATATGGCTCTTTTAACAATGTTACTTCTTCCAATCCATGAAACAAAATATCTTTTTATTCTTTATATTTTCTTGGGTTTCTTTCAACATGATTTGTAGTTTTCAGTATACAGCTCCATCCCTCCTGCGCTGTTTTACTAGGTATTTTACTTATTTTTTTTTGCTTGTAAATGGGATTGTTTTCTTCATTTCTCTTTCTGATATTTCATTGGTAGTGTATAGAAATGCAACAGATTTTTTTTTTTCCTGAAACTTTATTTGCTTATTGTTTATAATAGATTTTGGTGAAGTCTTCACAGCTTCCCATACATAGTGTTGGATCATTTGCAAATAGTGACAATTTTATTTCTTCATCCCCAAGTGGGATGACCTTTATTTCCTTTTCTTGCCTAATTGCTCTGGATAAAACTTCCACCGCTCTTTCGAGTAACAGTGGCAAAAGTGTGCGTCTGTGTCTTGTTCCTGATTTTAGAGAAAAAGATTTTAGTCTTTCACTATTGAATATTGTGTTAGCTGTTGGGTTTGTCATGTGTGGTATTTATTATTAGAGGTAGTTTTCTTCTATACCCATTTTATTGAATATTTTAAACATAAATGGATATTGTGTATTGTCAATGCTTATTTCTTCATCTATCAATAGGTCATATGATTTTTATCTTTTATTTTATTAATGTGGTATGTTAGTTGATTAATTGGTCAGTATTGAACCATCTTTGCATTTCTGGAATGAATTCACTTGATTAGGATACAAGTTTCTTTAAATGTGTTGTTGTATTTGATTTTCTAGTATTGGTTTTTAATTTTTTGCATCCCTGTTCAGCAAATACATTGACCTGTTGTTATTATTATTTTTGTATGTGTTCTTGCCTGGTTTTGTTATTAGGGTAATGTTACCTTAATGAAATGAGTTTAAAGGTATTTCTTCTTCTTGAATATTTTGGAAGAGGTGAGAAGGATTTGTATTAAATTTTCTTTGAGCCCTGGCTGGTGTTGCTCAGTGGATTGAATGCCAGGCTGCAAACTAAAGGGTCACCCATTCGATTCCCAGTCAGGTCACATGCCTGGGTTGTGGACCAGGTCCCCAGTAGGGGGTGTGCAAGACGCAAGCACATATTGATGTTTCTCTCCCTCTGTCTTCCTCCTTTCCCCTCTCTCTAAAATTAAATAAATAAAACATTAAAATTTTTTTCTTTGAATGTTTGTTAGAATTTTGTCAGTGAAGACTTCTGGTCCTGGAGTTTTGTTTTCTGGGGGATTTTTAAAATTTCTGTTTCATTTCCTTACTAGTGCTCAGTCTATTTATATTTTTCACTTCGTGATTTATTCTAGGAAAGTTGAATATTTCTAAGAATTTCTTCATTTCTTTTAGGTTATTTAATCTGGTGGTATATATCCTTTTGTATTATTCTCCTGTAATTCTTGCATATTTGTGATGTTCATCGTAACATTTTCTCCAACTTATGATTTTATTTCCTTGAGTCTTTTCTCCTTAGTGAACCTAGGCAGAGGTTTGTCAATTTTTTTTTCTTTTCAAAGAACCAATTCTTTGTTTTGTTAAATTTTTGTCTTTTTGTTCTCTATACCATTTATTTCCACTTTGATTGCTATTATTTTCTCCCTTCTACTGACTTTGGGCTTACTTTGTTTTTCTTTTTCTAGTTCTTTAAGGTGTAAGGTTAAATTACTTCTCTGTGATTTTCTTGTTTCTTGAGGTGGGTCTATAATGCTATAAAATACTCCCATAGTACTGCTTTTGCTCCACCCCCAAAATTTTATGTTACATTTTTATTTTAATTTGTCTGTATGTATGTTTGACATCTTCTTTTATTTCTTGTTTGACTCAATAATTGCTCAATAGCATATTGTTTATGCTCCTCTTTGTAGTTTTTCCAGCTTTTTTCTTGTCATTAATTTCCAGTTTCATATTATCATGGTTAGAAAATATACTTGGTATGATTTCAATAGTTTTAAATTCATTAAGACTAGTTTTGAGACCAACATGTGGTTTATCCTTGAGAATGTTCCATTTTGCACTTGAGAAGAATGTGTATTTTGTCATTTTAGGAGGGAAAGTTATATAAATATCAATTAAGTCTTTTAAGGCCAAAGCTTCATTATTGAATTTCTATCTGGACAATATATCCATTGTTGTGAGCTGGGTATTCAGGTTCCCTACTACAATTGCATTGTTGTTAGTATTCCCCTTTAGGTCTTTTAGTAATTGCTTTATATATTTTGGTGCTCTCAGGCTACATATTTATTGATAAGTATCATGACTTCTTGATGAATTGTACCCTTTATCATTATAAAATGTCCATCTTTGCCTTTTTGTACTTTTAAAAAATTTTGAAATATATTTTGTTTGATGGAAGTACTGCTACACCCACTTTTCTCTGGATGCTATTTGCTTGGAATATCATCTTCTACCCCTTCAATTTTGATGTATGTTTGTCTTTGGAACTGAGATGAGTCTCATATAGAAAATATGTAGGTGGGTCTTGTTTTTTAATCCATTCTGGTACTTTGTAGCTTTTGATTGGTGAGATCAGTCCCTTGACATTTAGGGTGATAATTGATAAAAATAACTTACTACAGCCACTTTGACTTTTGTTTTCTGGTTCCCCTGTATCTCCATTTTTTTTGTTTGTTTGTTTCCTTATAGCTCTATCTGATATTTTAGCTTGGCAATTTTCTATGATGTTTCCCCTTTACTTTCTTTCTTTTTTTTGATGTTTTATATATCAGCTCTGGATTCTTGTTTTGTGTTTATCATTAGGTTTGTGTAATTTATCTCATACATATCAAAGTCCTTTGCCTTCTGATTACTGTTTATCTTTTATTCGTCTGTACACATTCAGACCTCTTCCTCCACACCTTTTATGATTTTGTTGTCACAAACTATTTGTTACCAAGTCACAGTAATTATAGTTATTTTTACTGCTACCCCGTAATGTTTATCTTATGATTAAATGTTTAGTATGCTATTCTCAAGTAGAGTTGGAGTTTCCTGCTGCTCTCTGTCTGTTAATTATCTTAGTTCTGTGTACTTTTGTCTTTTTGTTTCAGGTAGAAGAGCTTCTTTCAATATTTCCTGTAATGAAGGTCTTGTGGTGGTGTATTCACTCAGTTTTTGTTTGGGAAATCCTTTATTTCTCCTTTATATCTAAAGGATAACTTTGCTGGATATAATATCCATGGCGGATTGTCCCTTTCTTTCATTATTTTGAATATTTCCTTCTAATCGTCCTTGTCTTATAATGTTTTTATTGAAAAATTATCATCATAATCTAATGGGATTTTTGTAAGTTGTATTTTAAAATCTGAGTGGCTTGAGAATCCTTTCTTTGTCATTTTTTTAAAAACTTGAATACAGTGTCTTGGAGAATGTCTTGTTATGTTGTTATAACTAGGTTTCCTATTAGTTTCCTGTATTCTAAAGTGTAGGATTTTTTCCACAAATTTGGGAAGTTGTCATGAATTATTTATTTGAATAAGCTCTCTGTTCTCTACTCCCTCTCTTTTTCTTCTGGGATACTTGTTATTTTTATTTTGCTTTCTGTAATGAAATCAGATAATTCTCATAAAGATCTTTCACTTTTTAAAACTCTTGGTTCTTTCTCTTCTTCCGCCTGGGTTATTTTGAGGTTTATATCTTCAAGCTCACTCATTCTTTCTTCCATGTGGTGTGCTCTATTTCCCATGCTCTCTAACATATTCCCAATGTAGTCTATTAAGTTCTTCACTTCCAGATTTTCTGACTTTTTAAAAATAGTGTCAACCTCTTTGGTAAAGTACACTTTTTATAAAGTAATTTTATTCCTGAGCTCATTGAATTTTATTTCTGAGGAAAGGAAAATACTCTGTATCTGCTGGGATGGTGGGTGTACCTTTTATGACTGGTTCCCCTCAGTAATGAGGCACCACCACGGTGGCAGGTGTTAGAGAATCAGTTTTGTGAGCTTGCAGAGCTACCCCCTTTTTACTATTGGTTGCTGGCCCTGCTGTATTTTTGGATGCTTCTCTACTGCCTCTAACAGATTCTGCTGGGTTGGGTGGGGCAGGGACAGGAGGCACTTTTACAGTTTCAAAGCTCTACCCCTTCTACCAGCAATGGCTGTCAACATTACTGTATTCTTTTAGGCATTTTGAGTTTCTCTGCCTGACTCTGTCCAAATGGGTGGCACAACAGAGGCAATTTTGTGATCTCCTGGCTCTGTCCTCTGCCAGCAATGGCTGTTAGCACTACTGTACTGTTTAAAATTTACCAACCACTTCTGCAATGTCTGCTGTGATGAGAGGGGGCTAGGGAAACTACTTTTTCTGGGCAACCAGTGCTTCTTTCTTATAATCTAGGCCATTATGTGAGGGTTGAAGTTCAACTTCTCTACCACTATAACTCTGCTGTAGCTGCAGTAGGCAATTATTGCATCTGCAGCTACTGTCTTTGTCATTCTTCTGTCCTGCCTCTCCTGTTCATTCCAACATGCTCGCCATCGTATGTCCAATTGTGTAGATCTTTTAGGCATGTTTGTGCGTGGAGCAGGGGATACTTAGCTGAGTTATGAGTGTTTGACTTATAACTTCAAGGGAAGAAACAAAAGAGTCCTCTCACTCTACCATAATTCTGATGTCACTCTTCCAAAAGTTTCTCAGACTTCTGCAACTATTGTCATTCAGTTTCTGTCCTCAGTTTCCCAGGGCTGTGATGCACAACAGTCACATGTGTATATCAGATATGGAATGCAACATTCTGACAGTTCTATACTTAGCAGAGTCAGCTGCCAATTAGAAAATAAGTCATTTTGAAGTCCATCTAAGGATTATTGTTTTTTTATTCCAGCTTTCTATAGAAGACAAAAGGATAGAAATAAAAGGAGGTACAACTGAAATATTAGATCCATTATGTAAATTGTCCACACTCTACTTGAAAAGTTTGGGAAAGTTGCAGAATAAATGGTTATGTTTCTTAAAATAAGCCTGAGTGAAAAACATGAATTTTCTAGCATTATTAAAATATTTAAAGGATTATTCTTGATTAATATACTGCTTTTACTTTCAGTCCATTAACACAAATAAGTCAATTAATAGTCAATTCTCAGTATTCCTCTAAAGTGCAAACATTGGAGTTTGCAAAGTGCCTCCTTTGCGTACATATCCTAGATTAGTTAATCTGGGGAGCTCTCTGAAGGTGGGATTCAGATATCAAGATTAAAAATAATTTTTAGGTAAATCAAATGAGACACCAGGGTGAAAACCATTTTCTTAGCTCTTGTATTCCAAAAGTCAATTGACTTGATTCTAAACAATTAAAGAGGCTGCATTTTGTTTATTCTTATATTTAAAAATATTGCCCTATGTCCTTTATAAGATGGAGTATCTCAACTTCCTTTGCTTGAAAAGAAATCAGATGTTCAAACAGAGTTGAAATTTGTTTTACTAAAATTAGAGAAACATATAGTTGAGAGAAGTTCATCACTAATGTAAATCAATTATGCTGGTAGTCTGTTTAATTATAGCAATGTCGAGTGTGATTTGCAATATATGACTATAGAGGTGATACAAATTGCTTTAGTTAGTTACCAAGGACTAAAGCCAAGAGAATGACTAAGCATTGGCAAGCTAGGGCAAAGTGAAAAGGGAGAATGATACTATCAGTTTTCAGCTTGAAAGCTAAGGCTTAGAATTTCTAACTCATCTTCTTCCAAAACAAAGAGAAAATTAATTATAAGCAAATAATGCAATAAATTTGTTCTGGAGTGATAGTCACTGCAAATTATTCAAAACAAAGACCTGCTAAATATGAAAGAAGAATTTATAATCAAGACTGGGTGAAGTGGTCCATTTGCTATTTGAAATTCACCTGCATTCATAAATTTTTATTTTGTTTTCATCTGTAATGTAAATATAATTTAAAAACATGATTAAGATAAAAGTTGTCTCTGTAAGAATATATGAAGTACTAATAACTAAATTGTTAATAACTAAATTATAATGCATATAATTTTTGTCAACTTATGTAGAATAACATGTTTTCCTGAATGTACTTGTAATTACATAATTTTGAGAAAAAGACTTTAAAATCAATGTTAGGAAGCTTTCTATAGGAAACCCTTTTAGATAGTGTGTAGAAGACATACACTGTATTAAAATCCATGTATACACACACACACACATATGTATATATGTATCTACATGTATATAGCTTTGCAGGATGTATTGCTTATCCTATGCACCATTAAATACATTTACCCCAGTAACTCCTTCCATGAACTTTTTTTAAAACAAGAAGAATTACCTTTTCTATTCCTTATCTAGTTTTGAGTGTATTCCCTCATTTTAAATGAAAACCTAGAGGACTGTTCTTCCTCTATAACTTTCCTCATACCTGCACCTATTTTTGTCTGTTGGTTTCTATTTTGAAACAACCACACTAATCAGCAAAAGTAATCCCAAAGTAAAATGTGTATGTGGTGTGTGTACATGTGTGTGCATGCATATACGTTTGGGTATAAGTGAATGTATATATATGTACATATGTGTGTTTCCTCAGCTTTGAGTTATGTCTAGTGAGGAGCAGAGTCCTGTATTCTACTCTGTCCAGATGTTCCTTCTAGTTGAACCAGTGATTTTCAGTCAGCCTGGGTTGCCATAGAAAATACCACAGATTGGGTGTCTTAAACAACAGGCATTTATTTGTCACAGTGCTGGAGGCTTAGAATCCAAAATCAGGATGCCAGCATGGTCATGTTCTAATGTGAGCCTTCTTTCTGGCTTGCAGAAGGCCACCTTCTCATTGTAACAGCACATGGTACAGAGAGAGCTCTGGTGTCTCCTCTTATAAGGAAACCAGCTCTCTGAGATCAGGGCTCCATCCCCTTGACCTCATTAACTGTAATCACTTCCTAGAGGCCTTATTTAAAATGCAGTCATGTGAGAGGTTAGGCTTTCAACATAAGAATGAGGGGAACACAATTCAGTCCATGTCAACCAAAATCTATCCTCTTACCTAAGATGAAACCAGTGCGATTTTCATTGCTGTAGCAAGTATACAATGCCAAGAACTAAAGTAGATCATTGGGAAATAAAACACTTTTCAGACAATGCCATACTTGAATTTGTACCTTTGTATAGTATTTTGAGAAAGCGAGAACTGAGGTTTTATTAACCTCTAAAAGTACTTCTTTGTATCAGCCTTATTCCCTGAGGAGACTGCAAAATCTGGTTGTCCAAACCATTAGCCTGTGAAGAATACAGAGTAAGTGTCAAGGGAGCATGGAGTTGGAGATCAAATAGCCTTCCAATTATCACCTTCCTCAGACACTTGTCCTTGAAATCTTTCAGCTCTCATGTTCACTTGGTTTCAGATTTACATCAGCCTTCTTTTCTAGCAGAAAAGAGTCACATGTCCTTAAAATAATGAGTTGAATTATTTAGCATGAAAGTATAGAGGAACTGTGTTAACCTATAAATACCTGTCATTATTGACTTTCGAGATGACAGTTAATGAATACCCTTGCTCTTTGTCATATGTTATTATCTCTGTGAATCTCGCTCATGCAACATATTTATTATATAACCACTGTGACACCAAATGCAAGATGTGATTTATTGTATTGTGGCACTAGGATTTACCAGGCAGATGTGTCTTCATTGTATAATTGATGATAATGACAACAAAATGGAGGAACCAAAAAGTTACCCCTGTTAAATAAGGAACTAAGTGTGAAAACAGATAGAAATTAATAGGAAATGAGAGTGCATTTATTTTTATCCTTTTATTTTTTAAGAAGAAAAATGACTTATTAAATGGGATGGTGATGACAAAGGGAATTCTGAGTATGTAATGGAGTTGCCACAGTGAGCTATGTAATGTAGATACAGACATCAGCAAGGGTTCTCCTGACCAGTCTTTGAAGTTAAGCAGCTTTTAGCTCCCATCCTTTTATGTTTAATAAACATGGTTACATATATATCCTAAACTGTTTTTCCCAACCTTCAGAGAGTCTCTGAATCCACTTGAGTAGAATCACAATATATAGTTTATTGGATTCAACATCCATGTTGCTCAAAAAGAATAAATAGACGTTTTCTTTAAATAGCTTAAACACCAAAGATGTACTTTAAACACAATATATCAGAGAAGATTATAAAATTTGAAAGCATGAAGAGTAGATTTTCCTAGAATTTTAGGTCAGAAAGCACTCTGAGATAGCCCTACTGTTTAGTTTTCAGTAAATTTGTTTAATTTAAATAAAATTAAACCTAATTTTGTCCTTTTATTTAATGAAAGAAAAACCTGGAGGATAGAGAAATTAAATGCTTTGTCTAAGCTCACACACCTTGTAGAGTCTGGGTAAAATCCCACGTTTTTGATCTAAAACCAGTACACCTGTATGAATGGCAATACCTAGCTATTGAAGATTGAATAGTTTGTGAGTCACATAGTTTTCCTTGTGTCAGACAATATGCTAATCAAGATTTAATGCCTTAGTAACCCTCTTTGATAAAAAGTTACTGCAAATGTTAGACCTTGGGCACTTAAATTCTTATCAGTCTATCTAAAATCTTTGCGAGACTTGAGTGTGAGGGGCTCCTTCACTTGTATGAAGAGGAGAGTCATTGGTGAAGCATGTTTTATTTTTGCTTTTGTACCAGGCTAATAGTCATTGCCTCCCATTGATGGGATGGAGGGCAATGAGGAGAAAGTTACTATGTTTTTTAAAGAAGAATTTTGCATGTTTTGCAATGTTACTTGAAATAAAACAGAACTGTGATTTAGTGACTCTAAATATATTATCGTCTTTAATTGGATAAATTCTTAGTTTCCAAATTTTTTCTCTGAACCACATATACGAGATCTGTCCAGAAATATACAGCCATGTAATATGAAAATAGAGACATTTATTGAAGAAAATACAAGATATAAGAAACATTGTACATAAGGCAATGATGCCTCAGCCCCCTTCAATGTAGCACCTTGGGATCTCACACTGTTCTCCCAGTCACTGTCAGCTGTCCTATCATATTTTCCTGAATCTCATTGATGGTCTGGAATGTCTTCTCTTTCAAAAGTGATTTTAGTCTTGGGAAAAGCCAGAAATCTCAGGGTGCCAAATCTGGGCTGCAGGGGGCCTGAGTCACTTGGGTGATTTGATGTTTCACCAAAAAACCCTGTATGAGACATAATGCATGAATGGATACATTGTTGTAATGAATCTGCCAATCACCAGCTGCCCATAGCTGTGGTCTTCTGAATCATCCAAATAGTTTCTGCAGAAGAATGTTCAAGCTTAATGCAAAATTTGATATAGACTTGTTGCTCTACTTGCTCAATCATGTTGAATGCCACAGCCACACAGTACACATGCTCACTCAAAGGCATCTACTGCCCCTACTGACTAGTACAGTGAAGTCGTCATTGTTCACATATGTGCATTCCAGTCCACTCTCCTTGGCTACCAGGTTACATCAATGTCTCACAAACTGTGAGATGTTTGTGAAAGTGAAAGATGTTCTTCTCTGTCATTTGTTGCCCAAGTAGTTGGAGCTGGATTAAAGAGATACCAGCTTTGATTTCAAATTCTCTTACTAGATGGGTGACATTGAGAAATGTAAAGTAAGTCTTGTGTGAAATGAAGATAATATTATAGAGGACAAACCCAGTGGTTAGCATGAAATAAATAATATCTATTTAATAAATGACAAGTATAGATTAGGAACTTGTTGTAGTACCCACAAATCTTTGTTATTTCCTTTCTACATTTATGATATTCTAAAACTAGTGAACTACAATGTTTTAACAGTTAAGAAATTAGTCTATTTAAACATGAGACCTTAGCATCACAGTGTTGGCATGATGTTGTGAAGATGTGTCCACTCTGGTGAGCCCCTCCCCTTTCTCGATAATTTCTTCCCTCAATTTCTCTTAAACTGAACTTCAATAATTGCCCTCTTCCCAAATTACTCTCCTAACCATATTTAATTTTTTAATTTAATACTAAATTTTCAAAACTTATCTGAGATTTCTTTAGCCAAAATAAAAAAATATATACTCTCATTGATTTTTGTCATGTAAAACTTAATTTTTAAATTGTTTCCCTATGAGCACATTATGTTTACCACTCCAAATTCCCATATAAATCTGACTGAAAGAGATTCAATAAATTTCCATATTGAAATAGTTTAATATTTGTCTTGCTCTGGCATTCTTTTTCTGTTTTTGGAAAGAGACATTTGAGAACAAAAGATAATTGGCAGAACTAATTGATACTGAATACTGTTTTATGCTCATCAGTCAAATCCTTGTAGTTCTGTAACATATCAAATGTGTTGACAGAAAGAACTGAATAAAAATTCTTTAGACCCTGCTGTTAGGACCTCTCATTTCTTGCAGGTTCTGTTGAAAGATAAGCTAAGGTATATGAAATTTTTAAGAGTTTATTTCAGCAAAAATCAATTCCAGTCAGGCAGTACCAAACCAGGAGTGGTTAGAAGTGCTTCAAGGCAAGAGCTCAGGGAAAGGCTTTCACAGAGCAGCTGTGCAGGCAGAGCAAGAAAATTGTTTGGGTACAGTTTGAGTGCTTGCTTTATTTGGAGAGGCCCAGTTGGCTGTTTGTAGTTGGTAGCCCTTAGATTTTTATTTCTTAACCTTGAGGCATTTACAGTCTTGGATTTGCTTATATAGGCCTCCAGGACCTTAGAGCTACCTCAGTCTAATGGCCACCTTGTTTAATTAATGAACAGTTCCTAGAGGCTGGCCTAGATAAAGAGAAGGTTTGGAAATGGGGATGGTTATATTTTAAGACCGCATCCAAGAAGGCTTTTGCCTCTACTAAAAACAACCTAAGTCTATTTTGGCCTTGGCTGCTTAAGATCATTTTGGTTCTATGTATAAACAAGTCTAAATTTAGGCTATAAGACCAATAGATACCCAAGTTAGTAAGAGAGTGTTTTGGATCAGGTAGGACTGTGGGGATTTGAAATGTATCCTTTGAAACTATATTTATAAATGTAAGAGATCACAAACATGCCTTTATCTTTCTCCTGGTCTAGGAATAACATTTGAGTGGAGGGAGAAAGCAATTATTTGGCATTTTTCAATGGTGCCAATAATATTATGCCTCTGTTTTGATGACCTCCCTTAGTTGGTTATACTCAACTTCACACTTTAATTTATATTTAAGATTTTTCCCCTTATTTTAAATTAAAGTTCTTAAGTCAAGCTAACTTATAAATATTTAATCTTAATTTAATAGTTATTTTCTTTAGAAGAACAATATTTATTCACATATGAGATTAGCCCATCAAACTGTTGATAATCCAAATGCAGTTCTGTTGGTTTGGTCTTTACAGAAGGGAAAAAAAACAAAGAGCTTACTATCATTATCAGAGAGGTTAGGAGAACATGACTTGATTATTTCTCTATTACTTCACAGAGTCTGACAGACTTTTTATTAGACTTTCTTCACCAGCTTTTTGGAAGGACATTAAAGTTACAGCCTATGAAACTTAAGGAGACCTCTCTGTGGTGGTGGAACTTTGGAAGATGCTTATATTTATCAGAGATTTTAAAACCTAAATTTGTGCTTCATTACTGAGGTTCTTAGTGTGCCTCAGTGGAACATTTTTTTCTGAGAGTGGGAAAATGAATTCTAATTTCAGAGACCCCGTCTCCTCTCTATGTAGTTATTTTCTTTAATTGACAGAATAAAGGAGCTAGTAGATATCTTTCTAGATGGTTCACTGTTTATGTTTTGGTTTTCTTATAAATCTATGTTCTGTCTTCAGCATTCGGACTCACTGTGGTGAAAAGCTACAGAAGTCATTACCTTATTAAAGGATAAATACATCAAGTAACAGCCTCCTAAAATATCACTACTTCTGGTAGCACATGTAAGAGAAACTGGTACACATGATGATGAGAGAACCAGTCACTTCCTCAAATAAAACTAGCAACTCAAACAAGGATAAAACAATTAGCCATGTGTTGGTTTAACTAATAGAAAGGTTACAAAGTGCAGGTCAAACATATATAAAGTTTTAAAATAGATTTACATTTAAATTTATTGCCTAAAATAAAGCAAAAAATCTGATTGAGATGACCCATAAGTTGGAGCTCTTGCAAAGAGCTGAAAAACCTCAGGAACAGAGAAAGAGCATAGCTGCTTTGGTGTTGCCAGAGCGGATTAGCCTCCTGCTGTAGAAAGTGTGGCTCTTGCATTTCATTAGATGCCAAGGTAATCCCTGTGCAGTTTCCATCCTGTCCTGCGTCTTGGCTCTGAATGATTTATAGGCTGGCAACCTGCTGTTTGAACAGATGAGCCCAAATACAGGCAGCTCAATGCATGTGACAGTGCATAAGTCTTTGGTTAGGTAATTTCTCAAAGCCCAACTTTCCTAACAGTGTGGCTAGGGAGACCGCTGTAGCTGATCCAAGTGTGAGCAGTGTGAACCCCTTAATTTACAAAAACAGTATATCTCTTTGTAAGACACAGGACTGAACCTTCATAGGTTAAAAGGAATTCTGCTCCAGGATAAAGATAATTATCATCCCGGAGATCTAATTCTTCCTGGCTTTCTGCAAGTAAGAATAAAGTAAGCATTTCTAATTAAATAATTATTTGGGAAAATTAATCCTCACTATTTTTTGGAAACATCTGTTCGCCCCAGACTGATTTCTGTCTTAAGTTCGGCTAGTACTTGATTTCATTTATGATCAATAGTGATATGTACAAACATGTTTGCTGTATCATACTATCACTTGATGGGGACTATAAAACATTAAGAGTTTGGATAATAAGCATTAATGAAACAAAAAATATATTTTACCATTTAATGTTATAGCTGTCACTCATGCCAGAAAACTCAGAGTCATCCAAGATTCCATCCACTTCCTCCAACTGCCCCAACCTACAGGGGCACTACGTCGTTTTTTCAACTTTATCATTTAACCTGCAGCATGACTACATATATTGTAAATGCATTACTTTGACCCCTCTTTCTATTCCGCAGTATGTTTCTGTTTGTTTTTCTCATGAATCCCCCAAAGAGTTGACAGAATGCTCTTCCCAATGTTATTCAGATTATGTTATTCCCTTGCTTAAACATCTTAAATGAATGTTCAATACCCGAAAGATTAGGTTAAAATTCCTTTGACTGATTTTAAGGCCACTGTGCTCTTGACCCCTATGACTTTTTTTACCCCCTGGAGCCGTCAGTCCCCCGTCCCTTCCCTGATAGATCTGTACTTTCCCTGGAAATACTGATCTGCTACAGCAGTTGTGCAGCAAGGTTTTTAAAGAGCCCTTAGAGAAAAACGTTTAATAATCAAACTTTATCGTACCACAGAAAATAACTTTCTTATCTTCTGTGATGTTGCAGGAAAGAGTTCAGGGACACTCACATAGGAGAAGTTTAAGCTACAGTGGCAAGGTTTATCAAAGCAAAAAGTGAAGATACCCTCTCAAGAGAAACAGTGGACAGGGTAGAGAGCAACTGCCCCAAGGTATTTGGTGTTTGTGTAAACTTTCTTATATTTCCTTAAGTTTGGGAAAAAGCAGCCTTTTTCCCCCCCCAGAATATACGATCTCATTCTTGGATTTCCCTGAACTTGTGCCCTGTCTTTTATGGTTGCTCTTATGGTTACCATGTGCTTAATAAAAGGAATCCCCTCTGCACCATGCCCCCTCCCCAGTTAGGCAGGCAGGACAATATCAGTTATCCCCCAGGGTGACTGCAAAGTTGTTTACCTGCCTAGCCAGATGTTTAGCCCTGTTTGCTCCCTTCTTTCCTGTTAATATCTAACTAGCTGTCTACTCTAACATTATAACCTAGAGTTTCTATTCCAGTGAACAAGAGAACATCATTGAGATCATTGGAACTATGTAGATAATGAAATGTCAATATTGGTGATGTTTTAAAAGTAATAGCACTTTAACAGATTTTCAATCTTTTATTCTGAAAATAGGCTGAAGACTTTAATGTGAAGTTACTAGGCTATATTTGGAACACAGACCATGATTTACTCATTACATATAACTTCTATGACTGAGGTGTACCTTTTTCTTTAACCAAAAATGTCTTTTGCTTTATTACTATGATATCTCCATACTCATTATCAGATTTTTTTCCCTAGATAATCAACTTTGTTAGGTTATAATTTACCCACATTAAACCCTACTCATTTTAAGAAAACTGATAGGTTTTGGTAAGTGTATATAGTGGTGTAACCACCACTACAATCAAGATATAAAATCTCACTATCAACCCAAAAGTTCCTTTGTGTGTTCTTGTAGTCAGTTTCCTTCCCCTCATGCAGCCCGTTGAACTTCCTTCTGTCACTATAGTTTTACCTTTTCTAGGATTTTATGTAAGTGGAATCATACAATATGTAGCCTTTTGTGTCTGGCTTTTGTCTTACTATTTTTAAGGATATTTTTCAAAAAATGAAATTATTGTACCAAAGTGCCTGACATGTTAAGACTCCTACAACATAATGACAAATTGCTTTAGAGAAAGAAGGTTAATAATTTTCACTTTCACTAGCTAAGTAGAGGTGTTTGGTTTTGCTACATTCTTGCTCCCATTGAATATTTAATATTATTATTTAAACATTTGTCCCATTATATCACATCATGAGTTAAGGAATTATATTTGCATTTCTTTGATTATTAATGAGGATAACCCACTTTCTTAAATATTTATAAGAAAATATATATATGAAAATATATTTAAGAAAAAATATATGTAATTTGTGAAATGTCTATTTACCTGGCCTTTGTCCATGTTTCCACTGAGGTTTTGATTTGTAAAAGACAAAATATTAAGAATATTACCTGTTTTGGTTTGTTATAATGATTTCTTAGATTGTTTGCCTTTTGGCTTTTATAATTTTTTGAGCAGTATCTATCACATTTTTCAATGCTATACATAAGTCTTGATGTATTAATTTGCCACTTACTCCATTTTTTTATGCCTATAAAACATTTCACCATTCAAATCTTAGAAATTTCCTTATATTTTTATTGTCAATTTTTAAAATAAGATTTGACTTTTTATCTATCTGGAAATTATTTTGATATTTTATATGAGGTAACTTTCCCAATTAATTTTTGATCAGTTCCCATGCACATGAACACCATTGTTATTTTAAGAATACTGTTGTCTCTATCCAACCTACTCAATGAGTGTTAAAAACATTGATTTTTCAGCCTATTGATCAAATGGGACTCATTACATCAGAGAACCTGATTGGAGAAAAGGAGAAAAAGTGCCAACAACTTTTACTATTTTACTGACTCTCATTATGTAAGTCAATAGGAAAGGCAGAGGTTTCCATTCTTTTTGCTGTTGTTGTTGCTCTGTTTGCCCACGGCCGCCATGAATTGTTCTAGACTGGGAAGAAAGCATACTCTTGCTTCCTTATACTGAATCATCTCCAGGGATGTGGAAGTGCCAAGCCGTTACTATGGTGTGTTATTAGATTACCAAGTGAGTTCTAGAGAATTGTTTAAAAGCAATTTCATGCTGTACTTGGCTAGAGTGTGGATCTAATTTCCAGATTGATCTATTTCTTACTCCATTAGAAAGAGGAATTGAAGAAAGAGATTACACATTCTTACTTTTACCTTAATGGAAAGGATTGGAGGATTCGTGTCAGAAGAAAGCTAATCTTTCGGCATGTCATCCTTGGAATGCGGTAAGAGTATTTTGAATATTTTGAAAATCAAGAATATTTGAATTTGCTCAATGGGGAAACTTCCATTTGCTCTTTTTTTTTTTTTAAATAAGTCTCTTTAAATTTTTATATAATAATGGCTTGGAGATGATGAATTCCCTTAGTTTTACTTTGTCTGGGAAGCTCTTTATCTGCCCTTCCATTCTAAATGATAGTTTTGCTGGATAGAGTAACCTAGGTTATAGGTCCTTGCTTTGTATCACTTTGAACACTTCTTGCCAGCCCCTTCTTGCCTGCATCGTTTCTTTTGAGAAACCAGCCGCAGTCTTAGGGGTACTCATTTGTTGGTAAATATCGGTTTTTAACTTGCTGCTTTTAAGGTTCTCTCTTTATCTTTGGCATTTTAATTATGTCGTGTCTTGGTGTGGTCCTCTTTGGGCCCATCTTGTTTGGGCCCCTCTGTGCTTCCTGGATTTGTATGTCTATTTCCTTTGCCAAATTTTTTTTGGAGGGATTGTTTTTTCTTTTTGCTGTCCTGATTGTATGTTTTTTTTTTTCTTCCTTATGTTCTAAATCATTGATTTAATTCTCAGCTTTATCCACTCTACTGTTGGTTCCCTGTAAATTGTTCTTGATTTCAATTATTATACCCTTCATTTCTGCCTGGGTCTTTCTTGTGCTGTTTCAGTGCCCAATGAATTCCTTGAGTATCCTAATAACCAGTGTTTTGAATTCTGCCTCTGATAGATTGTTTATCTCCATTTTGTTTATTTCTTTTTGTGGAGTTTTGTTCTGTGTTTTCACTTGGGCCATATTTTTGTCTCCTCGTTTTGGCAGACTCCTTGTGTTTTTTTCTATGTATTAGGTAGAGCTGCTTTGACTCACTGTTTTAGCAGCATGTCCTGTTGTAGAAAAGCACATCGGTAAGTTGGATGGAGCAGAGCCTTATGTAATTGCCAGGACAGGGCAACCCATGAGAACCAGGTTGATGGAGTCTCTGATATGGTGCTGCCTCTCTGTCACTCTGTGTGGAGGAGGGCTCTGAAAGGCAACTGTGCTATTACCTGGCCTCTTGAGTTTTGTCCTGGTGGAAGTTGTCCCCCAGTGCTCGCCCTGATGCCAGACTCTTGAATTTCTCTATGCCTCTGGTGCCCTTCCTACTGCTGGCCCCACGCTGAAGCCTAGAGGGAGTGAGTCTGCATTAAGTCCTAAGTTTGTTGATGGGCCCTTTAAGAGGACTCCTGAGAATCCCGCAGTTTCTTCCACTGCCCCAAATTTCACTTACTATTACAGCCAAAAGTTATGGGACTTATTTTCCTGACACTGGAAGCTTGGGCTGGGTAGTCTGCTGCGCAGCTGGGATCCCTCACTCCAAAGGTATCCCTCCCAATTTTAACCTAGCACACATAGGTGTGGGATCACCCATCCATGTCTATGCTTCTCTGGGCCTCTCTGTGTGTCCCCATGTCTCTGCCTTTCCTACTCATCTGGATGAATGTGACTTCTTTAATTCTTTGTTTGTCAGGCTTCCATACAGCTCAATTTTCTGATGATTCTGAATGATATTTGTTTTGTAGTCTAGTCGTAATTTTTGCTGTGGTTGTGTGAGGAGGTGAGCCATGTTTACCTGTGTCTCCATCCTGAGAAGATAATTTTCCTCCCTGTTATAAACCTTCACTTATAAAATTGTCAGTGAGAGATTCCCATACTCTATTACATATGGCCTTCATTGGCAAACTAGTCATGAAAATCCTGGCTAAATTCAAGAAACAGCCAAGCAAAAAATACCACCCCTGCTTTTCTATGTTTTGAAGGGAATTCTGTTTCATAACCAAAAGCTTCAATTCAAGCTGCATGCATACCAGGTCCAGCTGACACACAGACATCTGATCTCTGGTGAAGCCATTTCCATTTGTTCAGTGTCTCCTGTGGATTAAGTGGAATCATAGTTGTAAGTACATAAGCACCAGATTGGAGACTTTGATACTCCATCTGAACAATCAGAAAAGAAACCATCAAAGCTTACTTTAAATGAAGAAAAAGTGAATATTTTTAAGCATTAATCAAAGTAAGCGTAAGTAGGAATAGAATTAGCCTGTGAATTTTAGAGTGTATTAATACATAAACAAATTTTGGAGAATGACAAGATTAAATGAAACAATTCTTTGCAGCTAATGGATGTGTGGGTCCCAGGAGAAAGTTATTCACATATCAACAGGGACAACCCTCACAATTTTAATTGTCAGTTTTACTTTGATGAAGTTGTTCTGACAGGATGAATAACTGTGGTTTGCATTTAGCTCTTGAAGGTGATGCATATTCATGAAACAGGCACTTGTCAGGCCATCACTCTGTGCTGTGAAAAGGAATACTTTGAAGTTCTATAAAGTTCACATAATGCTGACCATATACTAAATGTTTCTCTTAGGAAGGTGAGATGAGAAACCTTAATGCAAAGTAAAAAGTCAGTCTCTGACCCTTCAGGAATGAATATGTTAAATAAATAAAATGGAACTATGTAGGCCCAAGGATGAACATAAAACAATAATAAACATAATAGGTAGCATTTATCAATTGCTAGTCACTTTATACCAACTATCTCTATCTTCTCCAATACCGTGAGTTAGAAATTCTTATTCCCATTTACAAATAGATGTTATATAAGTTGTTCAAGGTTGTATAAGACCTATGACTCTAATGTAGGCTGTTTTAGGCAATCTCTACACATACTATCTCACTGAGTCCTTATTTGTAGATATAACTACTGGTAACGGAGGTTTAGTGGGCTTATGCAAATTACCTAATGCCCCACAATTAAGGAGTATGAGATCCAAACTTCCAATCAGATCTTTCTGTCCATTTGTAACTGAAAATGCAGGTTTAGCTGCCTGCCACAACAAAAACCAAACTCGTGAGACAGGTGCTGGTGCAAAAAGAAAGGTTTATTCAGGTGCTGCGACCTGGGAGAACCATAGACTCCTGTCCCCAAAACCATCTCCCCATACTGCTCAAGCCTGTAGTTTTTATAGAGATAGGGAGGAGATTTTTTTATTTCCTATCCAGTTATCTTGCTGACTTTTGGCATGCTCAATGTAAGAACCTCCCTCTGCACCATCTTGGCCAATGGGGGAGAGTCCAGGTACTCCTTGATTGTCTACAGCATCAGGGTCAGGGAGGAGTAGGGAATGCTGCAGGACCTCTGGAAAAGGAAGCCTGGAGATGCTGCTACCCTCGGCCCACCTCCCATGGATGGACACAGTGCCCGCACATCTGTGGGAGCCAGCCGGAGTTGGGGGGGCATCCCTGGATCCTGGTACGTGGGGCCTCTGCACAGTCCCTCTGAAGTGGCAAACTGGGCCATGCTGACCCTGCGACCACCTGCTGGCCCTCCCACTGACTGTCTATGGTAACACAATATGTGCCTGCTCTTTCCTGTAATAGTCTGTTTTCCAGGCTCCAAAATGAGGAGGATACATTGTCTAACCTAAAACAATATTCCAGATAAAAGAAAGAAATTAATCGGAGAATTGTAACTACAATATGTGCAGAGTGCCATCCCCTTCCTCTGCACTACCTCATCACCATGTCACTGCATCTGCCCGATTTCTTTTAAGGATTTGCTTACATGGTCTTTCTCCCAAACCAGGCTCTCTAAAGGCCTCATCTTCAAAGGTTTGTGCTTTACTCAACATTTACTCATCATCACCGAGAACAGTGTCAGGTACATAGGTATGAAACAAATGTTAGTAAATTTAATAGAGTTTGGTTTTAAATAGTCAAAACCATCTGGCTAAAATAAAAGGCAATTTTAAAATACTATTAGATTCAATTTTTTTTAATTATTAAATTCTACATAGTACCTGCATAGCAGGGGATACAAAAACATATTTGTTGAATAAATACATAAATATCTCCCGCAATGTGATGAGCTGGTGCTACATTTTAAGTGTTTTCAGTGATCTTCTTTAAAGGATAAGTCCGAGGGCTGATTATATTAAGGCACTCAAGAATATAATTATGCTGATGAAAATGCCAAATTGAACATTAAAGTAGAAATGATGTAGTTCTGAGGTGGTTATTATAATGTAGAACAGAGACATGTGAAATTCATTTTAGTTTATGCACTACTCCATTCTACAGTTAAGTATGTGGCCTGGAATTTTCTTGCCAAATTTGTAATAAAAGAATTGCATTTTACAAGCGAGGAAAACTATGTATTTTTGACTGGATATTGGAAAATTAGATATGTGGAGAATCTAGAAGAGGAGCTATAAAGAGGGAGGTCCTGGAATGTCAGATTGAGACAGGCAGGGATGGGTGTTTGTTGTATGGTAAGTTCTAGTTTAATAAAAGCAGGAGTTAGATTCTTGGAGACCCACCCTATGCCTCCTATTCTTCCTTATATGCAGGAATGTGGGGACTATATCAGAACCAATGCTGGAAGAGTAATGTATTTTGACAAAGAGGAGATCCAAGCTTGTTCTTCTTAGGCGATGTTCAATGAACAGGGTGCCTTCTCTTTGTCTCACTTTATTCATGTGAAAGGGGCTTTATGAGACAATCTCTACGGACTCTCTTAGTTATGTGATTTAATTCCACAGGCTGTGTGTTGACATTAGCACGTTTTCCAAGAGCTCACCAAGGGCTCCCTCATGAAGGAGGTCCTGTTCCCCAAGCTAATGTTCGCTGAAGCCCCGCTTCCCTAAAATTGTAATCCAGCCATCAAATGCTTGAGAAATTAAGAAACTGGTTTCCACATTTATACTCATTATGGACTGATAAAGTAGTGCTTTCTCTGACAACAGTTATAATTTACCCAAATCTCATTTTATTTTGGGTAAAGATTTTTATGTAAAGAAGTAGTATATGTTTATTTAAATTTGCAACCAACATTCACTTTAATTTTTAAACCAATATTTCCCACCTCTATTTAGGAAATTAATATTGACTTCAAGCTAGTTATTTACTATTTATTCATTTCTTTATTTTTAACTCTTTCACATATAACAATACAGGAGCTAGCAGTTCTATTGCATTTCAAAAATATGATTCCAAGTTCTTTTTCTTCTGAATACTTGGAAGAATACTTTTTTTTCTGCTTGCTTTAAGTAGTGGAGAATATTTTTTTCTGAATTGACGAAATGTGTGTAATATATTGCATAGATTATCTGTTTTCATAAAAGAATAATTAGGGGATCCTGGACTAACGAGCAAGGAAGAATGGAGTGTGATGCATGCCTCTAAGCAATGGGAAGTCATTCAACAATTTGGTATCAGAATTGCTCACCACGTGTTTTCATACAATTCATCATAAAAAAAGGGTGGGAATGTTGGGGATAAGTAATTAGTAACAAAGCAAAAGCTTTGGCAGTAGCTCCCTTTTAAATTAGAGCTTCAAGTTACCAATCATACATGAATCCTGTCTGCAACTATAATTGCTCTGACTTAATGATTCACTTACCAGGACAAGCCTCTAGTCTCTGTGCTTTTATTTGTCATTGATCTTGACCCTCCTTTTGGATCCATTTTAGGATTCCCACCTGAAATTCTACTCCGAGCCCTTAGGTCATTGTGTTTCTTTATTCCTTGACTGCCTGAAAACATTTGATAGGATTAATTGTTGATTTTTATCTTTCTTTTTTAAAATTAATTAAAAGCTCTCTATTATGGGGATAAAGGATATATGACACTGATCTGGATAATATGGTGATGATACAGAACACAAGCACAAGTCTGTTCTAACAGTTCTAAAGACTAGTACAGAGAGAAGAGATAGAGTCATTTAGCTAAGGAATGCCACAGGCTTTGATAATTCTGACCGCAGCAGGAGTGGTTTAATTGACTCCAGATGGGCACTGAATAGCTGCTGGAACAGGAGCACTTCCGCTTTGTTGGAGAATGGGAAAGGGAGGGCTAGTGGTCAAAGATGATTCTATCCTGAGAGAACCACAGTGACAATAGACACTTATCAGAGAGCAAATAGCTAGGACAAATGAAGGAACTATGGATTTAGAAGACACATGCAGGACATTCATAGGGGGTAGAGATAATTCCACAAGTAATAAAGTCAACAATAATCCAAGTAAAACAACAATTATTGAGGACTTAACTCTTTAAGTACATTCTTCTATTTAATTGTCTTAACCTTGTTTTATAGAGGAACAAAGGCTTAGAGCTTTTAGTAACTTTCCCAAAACAACATAGATTATTGACTATTATGCTAAGAATGACTGAAAAATTATAAGAGATATAAAAATATATATATATATAAATCTATATAATTAACTTATAGAAAGTCTTTCATATTGACTAAAGTGGAACTACCTTGCAAAAAACAAACCATTAAAGGGGAATAACAGTATTTCAATGGAGAAATTACAGAGGTTATAAGAGCAAATGAGTTTCAAGAGTATGGAATAAGTACATTAGAGAAACAGGACAGCATTTAGCATATTGTGGGCTATGTAGAATATAACGTGATTGATAGCCAAAAGCTGTTCTCAGTTTCCAATGGACTCATGGAATGTTATCACCAGAGAGGGTCTCTAGGTTATGGATTCACCCTGTCTCAGCTTTGGAATCTAAGATCTGGGGAGAAAAGGAAATTTGTATACAGTCTAGGGAAGTGTAGCAGAGCTGTTAAGTAAACACTTTGGGAAAAGATAAATATGGATTTGAAACCTGACTCTGCTATTAACTAGCTGAGCAAATAGGTAGTACTTCAGCAGGTCATTTACCTACCTCATGTGTAGCATATAGGTGGCACACCAATCTAACCAGGCAGTGGTGAAATGGGGGAAACAGTTGGCCCAGTTCTCACGAAATGGTGGTTCTCGTTGCCATTTTCAGTGCAAAAGGACGTGAATCCAAACTCCTGGCTCTTGGGTGCATGCTCTCCAGCACAGCAAACTGCTCCCATGTCAGTGACAAATACCACTTTGAATTTCAGAAGAAAGACTTTTAACCAGGTCATTTGCTATAATCCTCTTCAATGTGCTACTTTTTCAGGGGAATTTATCATTCATGTATATTAAGAGAACGGCAATAACAAAAATCTTTGTGTCCAAGGTTATCTGAAACAAAGCAGTTTGTAAGAAGTTTCTCTTTCCAAAGTCGTGGCATCCAATTATTTCAGGAGTTCTCCTTTATGCTCAATTCAAGATAGTCAATTTGCCATTATTTCCTTTACATTTCAGTTAACTGGCGCTGAGGGATTCCAACTCCCAAGGCTATTCAGCTGTAGTTACTGAATCCCTCTCAGCGCCAGTCAGCTTGTGTTTCATGCATCAATGAGCTGAATCATAAAGCTGCAATGCAATCTTTTTGTCTTTTTAGGATACGTAATAGAGTGCCACAGTATGAGAAAACAGGCAGTGATTTGAATTCTGCCCCTTAGTAAGTATAGCATGGTACAAAATGTATGAAATTTGGAGACACTGGGTGTATTTTATGAATATCTAAGAGATGAAAAGCCATTTTTGAAACCTCATGGTGGAAAATACTAGACATAAAAATTGGTCATTAATAAATTGGCTTCAAGTTTTGGGCCACATTGTTTTAATCAGTGCATTTTAAATAACAACTTAGTTCTTATTTATGTTCTCAAAGGCTTTCAAAAAAGATAATTATTTAGCATCTGGGATGTGTTGACATTTTCTAATTAAATATTGAAAGAAGGTGTATCCACATCTAAAAGCCTGTAAGCCTAAACTTTTCCTACATCTAAATTGCTGGGGGACTAATGTTGTTCTGGACATCATCTCCAGGTTTAAATAAACTATTTACAGTGCGGGGGGGAGGGGCTTTGTGCCTCTTGGGTTTCAAACCCTGGTTTTCGCCTTGAAAGGATCCTAGATTCTCTGTATTAAAAGGATAGTAAAAGTTGAAAACGTCCACTTGATTCATTTTGGGTCATCACCTAGCATTTGTCCTGACCACTGACTGTTCTTCAAGGCCCTTCATTGATTTCATTGGACAACCCTGACTTAAAAACTTAAACTGTTTATTATGCTAAAATCTGTCTCCTCGAAGCTGCTGATCTTTTTGTTGTCTTTTGGGAGGAACCCATAAGCATGTTTTTCATTATAACAATATTGTTTACATTTTAAAAGAAGTATTTTTTTACTGTAGAAACTTTGGAAAATATATAAAAGAATAAAAGATAAAAAGAAATTCACCTACATTTCTATCTTGCTAAGGTAGTTACTATTAACATTCAATATCTTTATAGAGTTCCCTGTGTGTGTATAAGCATGCAGTACAAAATTGGAATTGAACACTGGCTTCATCCACTATTTTTAGGATTACTTCTTATGTTGAGAACAGTTCTCTATATCATTAAATATTCTTCAAAAATATGCTTTCAGATAGTCTAAATTTTGATGTGCCATAATTTATTTACCATTCCTTTAGTTTTTGGTCACTTAGTTCAGATAAACATGCATATAAAAACCTTGGAATTACTTTTAAATATTTGAAGAGAGTATTTATGCATTCCTTGATCTCTCAAAGTTAAAAAATGCCTCATTAAAAAAAAATTGTTTCTCCTCTAATATGCTTTTTCTGCCTTTCATCATCTAAATTGCTTTTTCCTGAATTTAATTCTGTTTTGTTGTATCTTTTATCCATAATGAACACAACACTTTGGTTAGCATCTGAGCATTTCAGGGCAAATCAGAATATATTTTCTATGGTTGATGAATGTTCCTTTTATAGTCCAAAGACACATGTAATATTTCATTGCTTTTCACTGACTAATACTAGATAATACTAGCTTTACACTTAATTATTTTTATTTTATAGAACCTCATAGAATGCCTAGTACATAGCCCTTGACGAACAGAAATTAATTATAACAAGGTATTCAAAAATTACTCCTCTTTATCCTGGTCTTAATACAATTTGGCATTTGTACTGGAAAGAATATTTGTTCATTTTTAAGTATATTTTATTGATTATACTATTACAGTTGTCCCATTTTTTATCTCCTTTATCCCCGTCTGCCCTATACTCCCTTCCTCCAGCACCGCCCCTCTTAGTTCATGTCCATGGGTTGCACATAAGTTCTCTGCCTTCTCCATTTCCTATACTGTTCTTAACCTCCCCTTGTCTATTTTGTACCTACCAATTATGCTTCTTATTCCCTGTACCTTTCCCCCATTCTTCCCCCGCCCCCTCCCCACTGATAACCCTCTATGTGATATTCATTTCTGCAATTCTTTTCCTGTTCTAGTTGTTTACTTAGTTTGTTTGTTTGTTTTTTAGTTTCAGTTGTTGATAGTTGTGAGTTTGTTGTCATTTTACTGTTCATTGTTTTGACCTTCTTTTCTTAGATAAGTCCCTTTAACATTGCATGTAATAACGACTTGGTGGTGGTGAACTCCTTTAGCTTGACCTTATCTGAGAAGCACTTTATCTGCCCTTCTATTCTAAATGACAACTTTGCTGGATAGAGTAATCTTGGATGTAGGTCCTTGCCTTTCATGACTTTGAACACTTCTTTCCAGCTCCTTCTTGTCTGTAAGATTTCTTTTGGGAAATAAGCTGATAGTCTTATGGAAGCTCCTTTGTAGGTATCTTCTCCTTTTATCTTGCTGCTTTTGAGATTCTATCCTTTTCTTTAATATTGGATAATTTAGTTATGATGTGTCTCCCTGGGTCCAACTTGTTTGGCATTCTCTTAGTTTCCTGGATTTGTATGTCTGCTTCCAGATTGGGGAAGTTTTCCCTCATTGTTTTCTCAAATAAGTTTTCAATTTCTGCTCTTCCTCTTCTCCTGGCACCCCTATGATTTGGATGTTGGAATGTTTAAAGTTGTCCCAGAGGTTCCTAAGCCTCTCCTCATTTTTTTTTTTTTAATTCTTGTTTCTTTATTCTGTTCTGGTTGAATGTTTATTTCTTCCTTTTGTTATAGATGGTTGATTTGAATCTTGCTTCCCTTCCCTTCATTGTTGTTTCTCTGTATTTTTCTTTATTTTACTTTGGATAGCCTTCACTTCTTCCATTATTTTACAGCCACGCTCAATCATTTCTGTGAGTATCCTGATTACCAATATTTTGAACTCTGCATCTGACAGGTAGGTTATTTACTCATCACTTAGTTCTTTTTCTGGAGTTTTGATATGTTCTTTCATCTGGGCTATATTTCTTTGTCTCAGTGCTCCTGTTACATTGTAAGGGTTGAAACCTTCTGTATTCGCTAGGGCAGGGCAACCCACTTTGCTGCCTTGTGGTGCTCTATGTGGGGGAGGGGTCAGAGAGTGAACAATGCCACTTTCCTGGCTCTCGCCTGCTTTCAGTCACTTCCCCCACTACCCACAAGCAAATTAAGCTCTTCTGGTGCTGATTCCTTGGTGGATGTGTTTGTGTGCATTCTAGGACCCCATAGTTCTCTCCAACAGACTCTCCTTTGAGACTGGGAGTTTCTCCCTCCACCACAACCCCCACAGATTTTTATAGCTGGAGATTTTGAGACTTTATTTCCCTCACGGTGGGACCCTGGGTTATGCAGTCTGTCTCACTCCCCAGTTGTTCCTCCTGTTTCATCCCCACATGAATGTAGGTTCACCTGGTCCACTAGCCACTGCCTTGCCCACCTGGTCTGCCAGCCGCCACCTTGCCACATGTCCTCTCAACTGTGGCTGCCCATTTCCACCCTCCTACCAGTCTGGATGAATGTTTTTTCTTTAACTCCTTGGTTGTTAGACTTTCATACAGTTCTATTTTCTGGCAGTTCTGGTTGCTTTTTGTTTTTAAATTGGTTGTTGTCCTTCTTTTGGTTGTATGAGGAAGGAACGCATATCTACCTATGCCTCTTTCTTGGCCAGAAGTTATCTTCATTTTTTAAGTATGAAAAAATATAGCCAACTATGTATGTTTTTGCTTCTATGTAGAAAATGATTCTAGAAGGATACAAAGGAAAATGGACATTGTGATGGGCTCCAGGGAGGGAAACTGGGTTGATGAAGGCCAGGGATAAGAAGGAAGTTTTTCACAGTCCAGCACTTTTGGACATTTCGAACTTTGAATCATATGAGCGCACTACCTACTCAAAACATATAGACATACATACAAATATAAATAAATAAATAACTTTTAACAATCTTTATGATGAATGTTGATCAGTAACACTGCAGCTGTAACCTAAGTGATACTATTTTAGGAATTTTGTACTTCACTAAATGTTTTAAATAGAATTTATTCTAACAATATAGCATAGAAGCTTGTTTTAATGTGTTAGAGTTAGTATTCAAGATACTAACTTTACATATATAAAACATACTTGAGATGGAGAGAGATGAATCTTAAGATAAGAAAATAGGATAACTGATTACTGATCTCCCAGAAAAGAAGAAAAAGAAAAACATTTAGAATGAAGATTTTTGTTCCTATTGTAGTCAAGATCATGAAGGCAAAAACACGTAGGCTACCTCAGTCAAAATATTTTTTTATGAGTTCCCTCTCCCTATATTTACCAGTAAGGCAAAAAAGTATTTACTCATTTTGTATTTGAAATTTTTGCAATTTTTCCAAGGGTCACTTAGAAAATGACTCATGTAGACAACGTACAACTTTTTCCACAAAGCTTTAGGCTACTTGTAGATTTGGCATTTTCTTATCTATTATTCTCCATTTTATTAATAAGATGTTGAGCTGACAGAACTGAACACATAGTATTCTAGCGCTCCTTTTAGGTTGAAGTCAATCTATTCACCTGCAGTAATTCACCAGCTGTTGACCAAGTTTTCACTTGGTTCTTGTAAGATAATGTACTTAAAGATGCTACTGTTAAGTTTATTGCATTTGCCGGATTCCAAGACCATTAGAATGATTTGGCTTGCAAGAATTAATTTATTCCTGGTGAGACCATGCTAATTCTTGGTTATCATTATTTAAAATATCATGTGCTCATTAACCTTTTGCAAAAAATCCCTTTTGGTTTCTTTTTAAAGATTTGAGTGAAATGCACTTACTCATTAAGTAAGCCACTTAAGTTACTTAGACATCACTTAACTTTTTAAATTACATTTTATTGATTATTCCATAATTGTGGTCCCAATTTTTCCCATTTGCTACACTCCACTCAGCACCTCCACCCCCACTCTCCCAGGCAATCCCTACACCATTGTTCATGTCCATGGGTCATGTGTATAAGTTCTTTAGCTATTCCTTGTCTTATACTGTGCTTTACATCCCCATGGCTATTCTGTAACTACTTATTTGTACTTCTTAATCCCCTTACCTCTTCTCCCACTCTTCCACACCCCTGTCTTATCTGGCAACCATTAAAACCTCTCCATTTCCATGATTCTGTCTCTGATCTTGTTTTTTTACTTTGCTTCTTAGATTTAGTTGTTGATAGATATATATTTATTGATATTTTATTGTACATAGTTTTGATTTTGTTTTTCTTAATAAGTCTTCTTAATGTTTCATATAATAATGGTTTAGTGATGATGAATACCTTTAGTTTTTCTTCACCTGGGAAACTCTTTATCTGCCCTTAGATTCTAAATGATAGCTTTGCTGGGTAGAGCAACATTGGCTGTAGGTCCTTGCTTTTCATGACTGTGAATATTTCTTACTAATCTTTTCTAGCCTGCAAAGTTTCTCAAAAGATACTTTTGAAGCTGACAGTCATGTGGGAACTTCCTTGTAGAGGTAACTAATGGCTTTTTTCTTGATGCTTTTAAGATTCTCTCTTTATCTTTAGCCTTTGGCATTTTAATTATGATGTATCTTGTAGCTGGCCTCTTTGCATCCATCTTGTTTGGGACTCTCTGTGATTCTTGGGCTTTCATTTCTATTTCCTTCTCCGGATTAGAGAAGTCTTCTTTCATTATTTTTTCAACTAGATTTCCAATCTCTTGTTCTTTCTCTTCTCATTGTGGAATTTCTATGAAGTGAATGTTGGAATGTCAAAGTTGTCCCAGAGGCTGCTTACACTATCCTCACTTTTTGGAAATCTTTTTTCTTATTGTTCTGATTGGTTGTTTTTTGCTTCCTCTTGTTCTAAATCATTGATTTGATCCTCAGCTTCATCCATTCTATACTTGTTTCCCTGTAAATTGTTCTTTATTTCAGTTAATGTGTTCTCTATTCCTGACTAGATCTTTTTTTTTTTTTTATGCTGTTGAGGTCCTCATTAAACTCCTTGAGAATCCCTATAACCAGTGTTTTGAACTCTGCATCTGATAGATTGCTCATTTTCATTTCGTTTAGTTCTTTTTCTGGAGTTTTATTCTGTTCTTTCATTTGGACCATGCTTCTTTGTCTCCTCATTTTGGTAGTCCCCCTGTGTTTGTTTCTATGTATTAGGTAGAGCTGCTTTGACTCCATGTCTTGGCAGTGTGGCCTAGTGAAGTAGGTGTCCTGTAGGGTCCAGTGGCACAACCTCCCCTATCACCCAAGCTGGGTACTGGAAGTGCACCCTTTGTGTAGGCTGAGTATGCCCTCCTCTTGTAGTTGAGCTTTGATTGCTATTGGGTGGTTAATGGGAGGGATTTACCCAGGCCAGTCAACTGCAAGGACTGGTTATAAACACTGACCACCAACCTCCACCTTCTGTGGATGATTAGCTGTTCAGGGGCAGAGTGATGGTGTTCTGATGTGGTCTATAGCTGTCCACTGGTTGTGCAGACTCTGGGTTTTCATGAATGGTGCAGGCCGATATCAACCCCCATAAGTGTTCTCTCTCAGGCCACAGCGCGTGAGCTATAAAGCAATCTGAGATAGCTGCTACTTATGTTGAGCTTGGAGGTTCCCAGGTGAAGCCAAGCTGTTGATCTAGGCTGCCTACTGCTAGTATCAGGTGTGGGGTCACTTAGCAAGAGGTATAGGGGACAGTCTGTTGCTTGTTTGAGAGGACTTAGAAAGTTGTAAAGTATGAGCCAAGGCCAGCCATTCATATGGAAAAGTAGCTTTGGTGGGCCCCTAAAGTGGGTGGGATGGAGGCTCTGGGGATCTACAGAGCAGGGAAAACACTGTTAGCCAGGTTGATGGAGTCTCAGATATGGCATCTGCCTGACTGCAGGAGTGGAGGGTGGTTCAGAAAAGAGACAATGACCTCTGCCCACCTTACTGTCTGGGAGAAAGCTGTCTCCCAGCTCCCATCTTGATGCCAGAAACTTCAGGTCTACTCTGTATGTCACTGGTGCCTTACAAGCTGGTACCCCAGTGCTGGAGCTCAGACGGAGTGAATCTGAGTAGGTCCATGTGTGGGTTCTTTAAGAGGAACTTCTTGGGACTCCAGAAATTTCTTCTACTAACTCAGTCCTCACAAGTGACCTGATGTGGGGCTGGGACTCCTCACTCCTGAGATCCCTCCTGAATTTGTATCCACCACAGGTGGATGTTGAACCAGCCCTTCCTGCATCTCTGCCTCTCCTAGTCAGGATGGATGTAGTTTTCTTTTTAACTCTGTGGTCATCTGATTTCCATTCAACTCAATTTCTGATGCTCCTGAGTGATGGTTGTTCTATATTTTAGTTGTAATTTTGCTGTGGTTGTGCAAGAAGTCGAACAGTGTTTACCTATGCGCCATCTTGACTGGAAGTCCAGACCTTACTTAATTTTTACAATTCTTTTCTTCTCTGTGCTTTATTTTTGGTAATTTTGATTGTTATGCCTTTATGTTCACTATTTTCTTCCATAATATCTAATGTGCTATTAATCTCATTCAATGTATTTTTCATTGTGAAGATTACCATTTTCATCTCTACAGTTTTTATTGCAATATTATCATATCACTGTTAAGTTTTTGGCCTATGGAATACAGATGTAATATCTTTTTCTGTATCAGTTCTGAGTCAATTTCAAATGGTTGATCTTTCTGCTCATTACAAGGCATGTTTTTCAGCCTCTTTGCCTGCCTAATAATCTTTAATTGGGTGTCTGACACTGTGAATTTTACCTACTTGGGGACTAGATTCTTTTGTGTTTGTACAAATCCCGCAAACTTTGTTCTGTAATGCAGATAAGTTATTTTTCAATAGTTTGACCCTTTGGCACCACTCCCCTTGGCACTGTTCATCCTTTCAAAGGGTTCTTTTCATTCATATTCCCTGAGTGATATTCTGCTGAATCCTTGAAAGGAACTCTGAAGACCTCTGGGATTCTTTCTCTATGCACTTCTCTCTTCTCTAGTACTTTGTCTTGAGAACTCTAACACTGAGGTTATTTATTGGGTTCCTGTCATTTGTTTCTCATCTCCCAGCAATCTGTCTTTTATTGCTACTATCTTGCAGTGTTTATATATATTCTTCTACTTTATTTATTCTTTCAAGTAGGTGAGAAAATGTGACCTTATCCTTATTATTCCTTCTTGGCCTGATGTTCAAGAATTGAGATTGGGTTTAAGTTTTGGCTCTGTCATATCCTAATTGTGGAACACTTATTAGTTTGATCATTTATTTATTTATAATCTTTATACCCAATCTAATAATTTTTGTCTTTTATATGGAATATTTAGTCCATTTGCATTTATTGAAAATACTGATAGATCTTGATTTATTTCTACCATCTCTTCTGGTTTCTGCTTTTCTTTCCATTCCTTTGTTTTGTTTAAAAAAAACCTTTTTCTTGGTTTCTTTTGTGCTTATTGATTATTTTCCTATAAGTTTTCCTAGTGGTAGTTTAGAAGTTAAACGTTTCATTTTTACATTTAGTGGTTATACTAGATGTTTTAGCATATATATACTCAATCTCTCAGAGTGTAAACATAATTGATATTTTTACCTACTCACAAATGTGGTCTTTATAAAAATTTAATTCTAACAACCCCTCTGAATATATATCCCCTTTTATTGTGTAATTTAATCTTTTCTTTTTGAACCTTATAATCAACAATTATTTTAAATTTTAAACCGTCAATATAAAATTAGATTTGCTGACATTATTTACTAATTCTTTGTTGCTTATTTGTTCTTGCAAATAAGTTTTAGCATAGATCTTCAAGGGAAAAACTAAGAGTTTTTGTTTTTTACCAAACATCCTTAACTGACCTTCGTGGATAGAGAGCCATGCCGAGTGAAGTGGAGGCTGCACTGATAGACCTAGGAGTGTGGTCAAGTGTTGAGGAAAGCCGGCTGGCAAACCGATCTCAGGTCACAATTTTGGATGGGTCTGGAGTGATAGGGGATAGAGGCTATTAAAGAACAATTTTGCTCAGTGTACAGTTTTTCTTAGGAATTTCTATAAGTAAACAAAGAAGTTGTAGTGTAGTAGAAATTAGTATAGGAGATACAGTCACATGAATTGAAAATAATGGTAGCATAATTTCTGTACTTAGAGACAGAACTCAGGCCTTTGCTTCCCAGTAGAATTTGGTAAAAAATGTAAAGGTGTATGTGGGTTTCTGTTCCTGTAATTTCTGGAGGGCTATTAAGGAGAAAACCTCATAAGTTCTATGGTAACATCTAAACCCTAAGCAGAACACTTTACAATGTTTCTGTTTGGGGCATGTGGATTTCAAATACCCTGTTGTTAAGCTAACACAAACTGATGGTGATTTTATACCTAATTATCAGATTTAGCAGGTGTGTCATTTAGCACAGAGCTAGAAAAGGCTTATCTTTCCCCATTGAAGGCACTTCAGTTCACAGAGGTTATAAAGATTTCCAGTGTCCTGTAGCTACTTCACAGTTCACCTGAACTTAAATATAGTGCTCTTTACATTGCATTAGACTTTATCAACAGTGAGGAATTTAAAAATGATAAAAAAATCATAAAAATGATTTATCATAAAAATGATAAATCATAATGGTATTATTTTATTGTTCATTAATGCATTTGTTTAATAAGAGAAAATATGGAGAAATGTAAAATATTCTATGTTCTTAATATATTCATGGAGGTATGATTGTGTGTGTATGTGTGTAAAGTACCACTTTGTAAATGATTAAGAAATACCATCCCTTAGATTAGCGTGTCTCTCTTTTGGATTCTGAGGTTAAGAGAAGCTAGCCTAAATTTATTTACTCTACAGCATGGCCACTTTGCTCTTGGTTAAGTAAACCAAGGATTCAATCTAAATTTGAGTGTGTTTGTAGTGTATATTGTGTGCCTATTATTTGATAAATTCCTGCCAATTTTTAGCTCATTCAAAATCCTGAAGTTACCTTGCAAAGTCTGACCAATCATTTCCATATCAAGAGACTAAAGATGCCACAAATTATAAATTCCTAGGAAGCTTGAAATGTTTCCAGAACCTAAGTAGCAATTATAATCATTCTATCCTTCCAGTCATACAATAAAACTGCTGATGAAGAAGTATAGTATTACTTTGCTCACTAAAAAACACATTTTTTTCTGAAAATAATAGGCCACTTTTATAAAAATAACAATTTTTTTCATTTTAGTTACTAGAAGTATATTTATACAATGTGCTCTTATAGAATATCACTTTAATCAAAGTCAGAAAATCTGAGACCTAGTTCCCTTTTTAGACAGTTAATTCTATGAATTTTTCCAGACTATGAATCCTTATTCTTAACCTGGTTTTAAATATATGATTGACAAGATTTCTTCCAGCATATTCTTTTTTGGTTAACCTGTAGGATAAAATAAGTTAATAAGTTAATATATTCATTCATTGTTATTTATTACTTGATTTATTTATGCTATTTCTGAGTTACTTCAGTGTTTAAGTTACTTATTAAATTTTAATATCCATTATTTTCTTCTTGGAAGAGTTCATATTGATCCTTCCATGTATTTGTCCTACCATCCATCCATCATTTGTAACAAAATATTTATTGACCATTTATTGTACGTAATAACATTCAGAAGTTTATGGACCTTCCAATCAGGTAATAATTCTAGAAATTTCTAGACCATTTCATAAAAAAATATTTACATATTTACTTCACATGCCACTTAAAGAATAATTTTTAACAGGAAATAATATTACTTAACATATTATTTAAACTTTTAATGACATTGATAATTATAATGATGTCAGAATTACATATATAAATAGGATTACAAAGAATATAATACACTCATTTCATTCACTTCTTTGATAAACCAATATTACACCCCAGTGGCCATGCTTGGTGTGAGATAGAGCTTGTGGACTGTGCTGTAGGTGCTTACAGAATAGCAGCTAAGGGAGACAAGGGGTAAGTACAATGGGAGTATGATAAAGCTTTCCACATTTTCCCCAAGATTCTACACTGTTTTGATTACTGTGGCTTCATAGTATAGCTTGAAACTAGGAAGCATGATGTCTCCAGCTTTGTTTTTCTTTTCAAGATTGCTTTGACTATTGGGGGACATTTGTGGTTTCATACTATTTTAGGATTTTTTTTTTATTTCTATGAAACATATTTTTGTAATTTTGATAGAGATTATATTGAATCTGTAACAGATTGCTTTGGGTCATATGGACTTTTTAATGATATTTATTTTTCTAATCCATGAGCATGGAATATTTTTTCATTTACTTGTGTCTTCAATTTCTTTCATCAGTGTTTTATAGTTTTCAGTGTACAGGTCTTTCACCTCCTTGCTTAAATTTATTCTTAGGTATTACTTTCTTTTTGATGCAATTGTAATGATTGAGCCTTCTTATGTGGTTCATGGCTTTATAGAAGTGATCACTATTGAGCAGAATGTTTGAAGAAGGATAGGTATTTTCTAGGAAGAACAGCATGGTGACAGACATAAAAATGTGATACATGCTGAGGTATTCAGAGATTGAAAGCACTTTGCTGTGGCTTGAAGGGTAAGGCAGGGAAGTAGGGGAATGAAGGAGGACCTCATATGCCACACAAGCAGCTCTGATTAGGCTCTGTTGGCAAGGGAGAGGCATTGAAAGATTTTGAAGTGAGAGTTAAAATTAATAAACCACAAAACAAAAACTGTTTGCTTTCCTACAGAAATCCCCCACAGCCCACAGCTGTGTGCAAGAAGGGTGCGAGGAGTGCAAGAAAATTGATCATCAGGATGCTGATGATGTGAACGCAGGAATTGTCTGAGGAAGGATTTAGGGAATTGGTAGCTATATGGATATGCTCTGTGTGTGTGTGTGTGTGTGTGTGTGTGTGTATGTGTGTGTGTGTTTGTGAGAGTAAAGAAAAAACAGAAAGAAAAGAAGGATTTTTAGGTTTTGCGGAAAGTTGAGGTACCTTTGTTACATTTATCTATTAGAGAAGTCAGGTGGGTGGATTACTGTCAGGCACAGAAGACATGGTAGATATTTAAGAGATTTGGTGGATAAGTGTGTCTGTGTATACATGTATGTGTGTGTGTACACACACACACTTATATTTCCTTATTTATATATACTTTCTATACTCTTACTTTTATGTAGTTTCATGGAAACCAAATGAGTGAATGGGATTGCTCAAGAAGGTAAAGGGAATACAGAATGAGCTGAAAGGTTAGGCATAGGACATCAGCATTTAAGGGGTAGGCAGAAAAAAACATGATGTGGAAAAGGAGTCTGAAACAGACTGAAGAGAAGGAGGTCAGCTAATATTACCAAATACCACCAAAGATAAAGTACTATACCATGATGACTCAAACAAATGTATCGACTTTACCCATCAAGAGTGCATAGATGACCTGGAGCAGGACAATTTGAGTGAAGTGATAAAGGAGAAACTAATCTTGCAATGGGTTGAGAATGAATGCAACAAAAATACTAAATGTACAAATGTACTTTTTAAAGTAAAATTAGAATCTGTTTTTTCAGTTGATATGATTGGCATCCAAATCTTCATATGGAAGGTAGAGCAAAAATGTTAATAATTTACCAATTTACTAAAACTACAGGCAATCATATATTTCCCAAAAACACACATTTGAGAAGTTGAGGTTATTGCAAATGCAGTGTCTTTGTTTCTCTGTGTAGTTATTGAGATTTGACCTTCAGCAATTGCCTGAGGCATGCAGGTCACCCTTCCAATACTCAGGCTGACCTGGACTGTCACACTCAGGCACAGAACTGCAGTGACAGTGACCAGCTTGTTTAGTTTTATAAAGGAAAATGCAACCAGTTAACTGGATTTCTCTTTTTTTCCTGAAAAATTAATTTTGAATTAGTGCATGTTTTCACTAATATTTACAAAGAGTTATTTCATTTACTGATGCTTATATAGGTGCCTTATATGCAGCTGAACTTAAACTTAACTTTCCATTTGTTATATATTTATAGTATTTCCTATTTTGCCTATTATGGGCCATAGATGATTTATTCCACTTATTATTATTATTATTATTCAATGCTGCCTGTCAGTATTTATGCTAAGGATGTAAATTTTTTGCCCTGTATACAAAAGTGGCTTAGACATACTGTCCGCTCTTAAGGTGTTTCAACTTACCTGTGTTGGGTGGGAAGCAGATATAGTCATTGGACAATTACAATATCACATTTAAAATGTTATAATATCAGAATTCATATTGATAATATTGTAACTTCTAACACCTACTGCATGTAAAGAACTATTCTAAATAATTTATATAAATTTTAATATAATGCATTTTATATAATGCAATTTTAATAAATGGCATTTAATATAATAGCATGAGTATCATTATATGCATTTTATGATGAGAAACTCTGAGAGAGTATGGTCCCATCCCAGGTTGCATTGCTGGGGAGTGGCCCAGTGAGACCAAGTCCAGACGTGCTTCCAAACTCTGAAGCCCAAGCCCCTAACTGCAATGCTAAATTGCCTCCCCTTGCAAAGGCCTCAGGGGAGCACCCAGGACCTCAGATGATCGTTATCAGGGAATGCTTCCCTGAAGGAATGAAAGATGGGTTTGGAAGCTCATGTTAGCATTGCAGTGCGGCAGCCAGTCTGGACACTGACATTGAGAGACACCAAGTAGATGGCGCAGATGGCAGAGCTGCTCTCACTGGTTATGCTTCCTTCTCACCTGCTACAAACTTGATCCAAAGGTGATGGGGTGCCTTCACTTTCATGGATGTGATGTTTATGTATTGTCTTGAGAGATAATTGAGAATGTAATAAAGGGAGAAGAAAAGGAGATTCCAGATAAAGGATCAGCATGTGTGCCTGTATAGAGTTATAAAACAGTGCGGCCAATGTGTGATTAAAAAGTTTAGCTCATCGTCTCCCAGTGTGCCTGGCGGTTGAGCAGGGTGAAATGGGAGCTGGATGCATGCTATGCAGATAGGTTCGGTTGTAGCCTGTGGCTCAAGACATCCTGGAAGTAGATCTTGCTCCTGCTAAGTCCTAAGTCACCAAATAAATGATGGAGAACCAGGCTGGGGGACCTTTCTGACTTTTCCAGAACAAAGCAACAACTTAGCAGTAGGACACAGGAAGGACAATCAAGATAAATATAATGCAAGATAAAACTGTAACCAAGTCTGATGTCAGCGATTTTGTAATATTCTTTCTCCCTTCCTACTGTGTTTATTCTTCCTACCTTGAAGTGTGCGAATGGGCCATACTTTAGCTGATCCAACAGCATTGGCTGTCCTCCCAGGGACAGGAGCATTCAGAGCAGCTATGTTTAACGTGAAGAGAGGGGACAGAAAGAGGTGAAATTGTACAATATAAAAATAATCTTAAAACTGTAAATTATCTTGTGATTATTTTAAAATTTTAAATCATATTATTTTGAAATATATTTTCACCAAAATGACAAAGTTGGCAGTGCCTTAACATTCAAGGCTCTAAGCTCCAGTTCTGTGTAAAAATTTACTTAGAATTTCTTATTCCCTGAAAACCATTACTTTGTGCAATGTGGTGTATTATCATGTCAGAGTAAAGCTTTGCTGCTGGCTGCTATATTTACATGCAAATGAATGTGATGCAGTGAACACTATTCAGCCTGTAGCCTAGTGGCTGATGGCATTTAGCACAAATTAAATTACTTCATTCCCTTTGACATCATTGACCTGGAAGAGAGGACTACTCTTTAGTGACATCTGCTGGACTGACCAGGTTTGTGGAGGAGGCAGGAACCTGGAACTCTTTCACTGGGGTTTTCTGTTTTTTCTGTATCTCCATATGCAGGAACACTGCTCTTCAAGGTTGTAATATTTTCTTCTACATTTTGATGCTTTGAGTGTCCTGACTAATGCAGCTGGACACTTGTGTCCTTGCTGACTTATCCTGGACTGGCTGACCCTTTCATTAGCATTGCCACGGTGAGCTCATTTGTGCATATAAAAGGTGTGAATTCTAACCACAAAATCCTTGAAAAACTAGGCATTCAAAATGAGATACTAACTTCCCTGTTTGTGGAAAGTAGGAATTTGTTTAGGATAATATGATGGAAATTATACTAAGACAAAAATCAGGAAACCTGTTTTCTGATGCATACAAAATAAGAGGTTGCATAGGTAAGACAGCTCCTTAAAAAAGTTTAAGTTCTTCAAGATTATAATATGAGTACTTGTTCCCTGTAACAAGCTGGGACATAAGAGAAAAGTATAGCCTTTAAGTCTTTATGTTTATGTGTGTGCGTTGTTATCTTCCAATTTTTTCTTCCTATAAGCACTTGACAGTGCTCAGCACTTGAGGGCCCCAAAAGGTTTTGGGGCTTGTTTTCTCACCCCAATGATTTTATGAACAAGTATTTCAGTGGAGAGTTTCAGGCCAGCCTGGGTTAATTCATAGTTTGGGAGAAGATGCAATTTACTTCCTCAAAATTGTGTGGAGCTGGGCTGGAAATTTTATATAGGAGCAAAATCAAGCAGCTAGATTTCAGAAGTGGTATATAAGGTTGTTCTAGGATCTTCTTTGAAGACTTTATAGTATTCTGATTTATGTGTAAGCACTTTAACCATTTTTGGAGATATGTAGGTAAGTATCAAACATGTGAAGAAATAAAATAAAATAAAAAAGCAAAAACAACCCAGCACCACCTGCCCTGCACCAACCCCATGCAATGTTCCCAAGAAACCTGCCCTTTCTTTCTTGTGTCCTTTACTTGGTGGTCTCAGTAGAACTGGTGAGATGATTCTCACTAAACACTACAATGGCCCCTTTTTGGGAGTAGAAACTGCTTAGGGTCACTCTCCTTAGAGCTTTCTGATATGCACGTCTGACCTTGGCAGGCCCTTCATTGACTGCATATATTCTATACAGGTTTAGAAGTCCGAGCTGAACCTCCTTGGCCCAGGCTTCCAACCCTCCTTCCTGGGAACCTTGTTCTTATCCGGGCCTGTTTTATTCATTGACACTATATGTTCCACCCTTGCAAGGGATGGTACTCAGCCAAGTAGGGAACAGGTCTTCAGAAAAGCTTCATTGAGTGAGGAAATGGATGGACACCACTAGTTTTACTTCAGCAGGGAAGATCATATCAGGCGAACCAAGGTTCTTCAGAGAAATTGAACCAATAAATAGAATGAAAAGATCAATAGGCTCTCAAAGAAGGGGAGAGAGAGAGAGAGATAAGAAAGACAGATGAGAGAGAGAGATAGGTTGAGAGAGAGAGAGAGAGGATATATAGATAGATGATAGATAGATGATAGATAGATAGATAGATAGATGATAGATAGATAGATAGATAGATGATAGATAGATAGATAGATGATGGATAGATGATAGATAGAGATTGATTTTAAAGAATTAGCTCATGCTCTTGTGGGAGCTGGCAAGTCCAAATTCTTCAGAGCAGGCTGGCAGTCTGGAGGACAGGGAAGCACTGGTTTGCTGCCCAAGCCTGAAGGCGCTCTGGAGGCAGAATTTTCCCTTTCTCGGGGGACCTCTAATTGTTCTCTCTTACAGCCTTTAAGTGACTGGATGAGACCCACCACATTAGGGAGGATAATCTTTTTAGTCAATGTCCACTGATTTTAAGTGTTGATCACATAAAAAATATAACTTCACAGCAATATCCTGACTGGTGTTTGACCCAAAGTTGGGTACCATGACTTACCCAAGTTGACACATAAATTAAGCTTTACAAACAGGTTAATATCAAGCCAGACAAAGAATAACAGATGAGAGCCCCAAGCTCTGGCTGCTAGGCATTTGGTAGGCAGAAAATGCACCTGAGTTCGGAGTAAACAAAGGAACATCTCTCAGCTGCGGAAATGATTGGGGATCAGGCATGCACTGAGTGGTGCCCCCAAGAGATCTTTCCTAGGCCTGGAGAATGTATTTCCAATTCCCACCCTGAAAGGGCTATAAAATGAAAAGAAAAAGTAGACTTTTTAGGACAGTGGGGAGTTGTGGAGAAATACCTTACAGTCTTCTCCTGACTCCAAGTTCTGGCGGTGGGGGTGGAATTGTTTAGACATCATGGATGGAGGGATGGCACACTGGACAGTGGCTGAGGCAGAAAACAAAGGACTCTAGCAGCTCCACGGGCTAGGCTGAGTGGCTGCGGGCCTGGGCCACAGGAAGCGTAGTATGTACTGTGTCTGATTCCAGGGACAGGCCAGAGGCAGGAGCACACAGATGGGACCTCCAGTCATGGCCCAGCTATCAGGAGTTACTTTGCTCCCTCCTCCTGCTCTCTGGAAGCCTGCGGTTGTATTTTATGGTGTTTTTTATGGTTCTTTTGTTTTTACGGTGACTTAGTCACATCTCTTCTTTTAATAAGAATGCTTTAGGCTCAAGGACAGATCTGCTTGCTTTTTATAAAGATAGACTTTCTGCTAGAATGAATATTTCTCAGTTATGAGAGAAACAAATAGTACACTCAGACAGAACTCAACCTCTTAAGATACCACTCTCTGAGTTTCACCTTATTTGTTTTGTTCTCTCTGTACCAGATTCTTAGCTATATTGCTAGGAATGGGCCCACTTACCACATGCATTTACCCTGTAACTTGAAGATCATCTCCAACCAGGGACATTATTAGAAAGAGTCATGCCACGGTGAGACCAGATGAACTGTGTGGCCTGGGTCTCACCTTTGTGAAGAGACTCAAATTTAGACTTTTGATTTTATCTCCTAATGAAATTGTACATTCAATTGCACATTCAATTGCAGAGCTAGACTGAAAGTATTTCAAGAGCAACACATTCATCTTACAACTTAACCTATACTGAAAACATTACATGTATAATATAATATACTCAAAATGAATTCTGCCATTATTTTGTGAATTAGAGTTATAGACAATTTTTGTATATTAATTTATTTCTGTATATTAACTTTATATATTAATTTATTTTGCTTAATGTACTTTTGTATATTAATTTATTTGTTTAATGTTAACATTTGTTAGTTTTAAATTGCCCACTTGCTTAATATTAACATAAACTATGCTCTAAATTTTGTAATTTATAAAATATACTGGGAACCTCAGGACCTAAACAAGTTCTAGCCTCTCTATCCCTCTGCATGGTCTTTCTCTGAACTTTTCTGCACACTTACATGGCATAATTCCATTTAACCCTCCTAGAGGAGATATACCAGGCTGTGACATGGGGTCTGGTCTCTGACACAGTTCCCTAGAGAATTAAATGGCATAACCTTGAGCTCTACTAACTTGGGGGGCAGAGCTGTTTCATGTTGTTCTCTACCCATTCTTGCTCTCTGACCTCCTTCTGCAGTGGGGAATCGTTGTACACTCCTTTGGCAGAAGAACGATCTGGACTGAGTTCAAGCTAAAAACTCATCCCTTACTGGTTAGAAACATAGATTTCAAATTTCTCACTGTGAACAACATTGCAAGTTTCCCCCCAAGTTCAGCGAGGGCAGGCAGGAGAGTCACAGAGAAAAACAGGCTAACTTGTATTTAACCAATCCCAGTCGACTCCATGTGCTCAGCTGTTACCTTGGTGCTCTTCTTAGAATTGCTTCTAAATTGTATAGAAGTGCAACTGATTTTTGTATGTTAATTTTGTATCCTACAAATTTACTGAATCCATTTATTTTTTAGTAGAGTCTTTAGAGTTTCTATATACAATATCATGTCATCCACAAAGAATGACAGTGTTACTTCCTCCTATCCAATTTGATGACTTTTATTTGTTTTTCTTGTTTTACGTCTGTGACCAGGACTTCTAACATACTATGTTGAATAAAAGTGGTGAGAGCGGGTATCCTTGTCTTGTTCCTGATCTTAGAGGAAAATCTTTCAGCTTCCTTGTTGAGTATAATGTTAGCTTGAGTTTGTCATATATGCCTTAATTATGTGAATGTATGTTCCCTCTGTATCCACTTTGTTGAGAGTTTTTGTCATAAATGGATGTTGAGTAATGTCAAAGATTTGCCCCTAAATTGAATTCCAATAAACAATAGTTGGAATAAAAAATTGTGCTGAAGAGTGGTTGTTATTATCATGAACATTATTTTACTGGAATAATTCAGTTTTCACTCTAATTATGTGAAGAGTGAAAATATAATGCTACATGTAATGCTAAGGAAAGCTTAATGTAAATGACAAATTTTGCATCAGTAAAATCACCACTGACACATCTTGAGCAAAATAGAGGTTATATGGGGAAATGAATTATATTTTTGGGTAAACATATTTATGCAGAAAGAAGCATGATCGAAATTTGGTAATCATTCGAATTAAAATTATCTAATTTTTAGTTTAGCTATATAAAAAAGTAGTTCCTCTATTAAAATAGGAAAGAGCTTTTTTTTTTTTGCCTGTGTTTTTTCTTTCTTACACAAAACACTTTATTTCTACTTCTGGTTAACAAATGTGCAAAGGTTTTTTGTCACATTAAACAACCTTCTGAGTGCCCTACAATTTAACTTAATTCTAACACTATCTATTTGGAAATAGTGCCAGTTTCTACAGATTTAAGTCTCAGTTCCACAGGTTCCCATCCTACTTCAGATGTCAATCACAGGCAGTAGGTCTCCAGGTGGCCCACAGCTTGAGTTCAATTTGGTTACAAATCAGTTTCCTACAACCCCTTCCTCAAGTTTGATTAGTTTGCTAGAGCAGTTCACAGAGCCCAGGGAAACACATTTACTGGTTTATTAAAGGATATGATAAAGGATACAGTTGAACAGTCAAATAATAGGACACAGAGGGCCAGGTCTGGGAAGGGTCACAAGCACAGGCACTCCTTTCTTGTGAAGCTGAAGTGGACTCTACCCCTCTAGGGTGTAGTTGCACTCAGTAGCCTGGACAACCTCCAAACCTCACACTTTTGGGATTTTGTGGAGGATTTCTCTCCTAAGCATGTTAAATAATTAAGTCCATTTCCAGCCTCTCTCTCCTTTTTGGAAAATGGCGGAGGGAGGGAGGGAGGGCTGAAAATTTTAAGCTTCTAATCATGGCTTAGTCTTTCTGGTGACCAGAACCCCGATCCAGGAGCTACCCAGAAGCCCACCCATAGACACCTCACTGGAACAAGAGATGCATCTAGTGCTTTTATCACATAGGAATTTACAAGAGTCTTAGGAATCCTGTGTCAGGGATGGGGGTCAAATGCAAATATTAGAACAAGGGATGCCCACAGTGTTTTAATCACTTAGGAAATTACAAGGATTTCAGGAGTTCTGTGCTAGGAACTGGGGGCAGAGTCCAATATTTTTAAAATTATATTTATTCCATTACCATAGAGTCCCCTTCTAACCCCTCCCCCTGCAATCAACACCTTGTTGTCCATGTCCATAATACATATTTTTATTATCTCACACATACTCCAAGCAACACATTGTACAATGTTCCGTATGCAATCTGTAATATGAGTTATAATTAAAAAGGAAGGTTTTCCCAAGAGTTTCAGTTTATAATATACCTAACCCTAAAAGTTTATGTGGTAGAATACACTAGCCAAAGATGCCAAGTGTTAACATATTAATTTGGGGACATTTGAATGTGCTTTATAGAAATTTAAGTCAACCCAGAAAAAAATGTTTGGGTCTCTGAGGACATTTTGCTTCTCAGGAAGAGGCTGCTTCCCTAATGAGAATGGAAGAGATTTTTTTGTTATTAAATTTATTGGGATGACATTGGTTAATAAGGTTATATACATTTTAAGTGTACATTTCTATGATACATGATCCATATATTGCATTGTGTGCCCACCACCAAAAGTCAGATCACCTTCTGTCACCATATATTTGACCCCCTTTACCCTCTACTGCCCTTCACACCCTTTCCTCTGGTGAGTACCATACAGTTGTCTATGTCTATGAGTTTCAGTTTTATATTCCACATATGAAGGAAATCATATGGTTCTCAGTTTTTTTCCGATGGACTCATTTCACTTAGTATTTTTCCGATGGACTCAAGGTCCATCTATGTTGGCACAAATGTCACTATTTCATCTTTTCTTATGGCTGAGCAGCATTTCATTGTATATATGTATCACAACTTCTTTATCCAATCATTTATTGAATGACACTTTGGTTGTTTCCATGTCTTGTCCACTGTGAATAATGCTGCAATGAACATAGGGAGAGCATATATCTTTGCTAATAAATGTTTTCAAATTTTTCAGGTAGGTACCCAGGGATTGCTGGGTTATAAGAAACTCTTATTCTTATTTTTTGAGGAAGCTTCATACTGTTTTCCATAATGGCTGTACCAGTTTACCTTCCCACCAGTAATGAATGAGTGTTCCTTTTTCCCCATTACTTCTCCAACACTTGTTATTACCTGTCTATTGGTACAAACTCCTGGCTAGACTCGCTAAGGCAAAATGGGAAAAGGTAAACAAAATTATAAATAAAAGAGGAGAGGTTACCAAAGGTATCACAGAAATCCAGGGATCATACTAGAATACTTTGAAAGACTATATGCCACTAAATTCAATATTCTAGAAGAAATGGATAAGTTCTCGGAAATATATAACCATCCTAGACTGAATCGTGAAGAATTGGAAAATATAAATAGACCAATCAATAGTGAGGAAATTCAAACACTCATCAAAAACTTCCTCAAAAATAAAAAGTCAAGGACCAGTTGGCTTCACTAGTGAATTCAAACAAAGAAGATTTTATATCTATCTTTCTCAAACTCTTCCAAGAAACTGAAGGAGAGTCAATACTTCTAACACATTTTATGATGCCCACTCAAGCTGGATATCAAAACCTGACAACAATAACCCAAAAAAGGAAACTATAGACCAATAGCTTTGATGAATACAAATGCAAAATATCTTTAACAAAATGCTAGCAAATTAAATACTACAATACATTGAAAAATGCATCACGATCAAGTGGGGTTCATTCCAGGGCCACCAGGATGCTTCAACATACTCAAATGGATCAATGTAATACACCACATTCACAATATTAATAGATGCAGAAAACAATTTTGATAAGATACAACATCCATTTATGATTAAAGTGTTCAATGAAATGGGTATAGAAGGGAAGTACCTCAACATAATAAAGACCATATATGACAAACCCTGAGCTAATGTCATACTCAATGTTGAAAATTGAGAGCTTTTCCTTGGAAATCAGGAACAAGACAACGATGTCTACTCTTATCACTCTTATTCAACTGGAAGTCCTAGACAGAGCAATTAAATAGGAGAAAACAATAGAAGGTATACAAATTGGGAATCAAGAAGTAAAAGGGTTGCTTTTTGCAGATGATATGAGTTTTTACATAGAAAAACCTAAAGAATCCACAAAAAATTATTAGAAACAATAAACAAATAAAGTATAGTTGCAGGATGCAATAATCAATGTAAAAAATCCGGTGCATTCCTATATACTAATGATGAAATTTCAGAAAAAGAAATAAAAATATTCCATTTTCAATTGCAACAAAAAGAATAAAATACCTAAGAATAAATGTAACAAAGTATGTGAAGGACCTATACTGAAAACTACAAAGTATTGTTAAAAGAGATTTACCAGAGGGCTGGGGAGGGGGATAACAGGGAGAAGGGGAAGGGTCCAGTCAAGGAACATGAATAAAGGACACATGGACAAAGACAATGAGGGGAGGACTGAATGTGAGGGGTGGTGAGGGCAGGGGAGAGTAATGGGGGAAAAATGGGGACAACTATAATTCAACAATGAAAAAAAGAGAGATTGAAAAAGATACAATGAAATGGAAAGATATTCCATGCTCATAGATTGGAAGAGTCAACATAGTTAAAATGTCCCTATTACCTTAATCAGTATACAGATGTAATGCAATCCCATCAAAATCCCAATGGCAATTTTTAAAGAAATAGAACAAAAAAACATCAGATTTGCATCAACCACAAAAGATACAGAATAGCCAAAACAATCATGTGAAAAAAGAACAAGACCAGAGGTATCATACTACCTGTCTTCAAATTATACTACAGACCTGTGATAATCAAAATTGCATGGTGTTGGTGGAAGAACAGACACACAAGCCAATGAAAGACAACCAAGAGCCCAGAAATAAAACCACATGTATATGGGCAAAAAATTTTTAGCAAAGGAGCCAAAAACATACATTGGATAAAAGAAAGCTTCTTCAATCAATAGTGCTGGGAAAATCAGGGAGCCACATGCAAAAATAATAAAGTAAAATAAAACAAAACAAAATAAAATAAAACTAGGCTATTATTAATCCCCATATACAAAAATTAATTTAAAATGGATCAAAGACCTAAATATCAGATTTGAAACAATAAATTACATAGAGGAAAACATCAGTACTAAACTTATGGGCCTTGGTGTTAGAGAAAATTGTATGGTTTTGACCCCAAAGGTGAGGGAAGCAAAGGTAAAAATAAATGAATGGAACTATATCAACTAAAATGCTACTGCACAGCAAAAGAAACCACCAACAAAATTAAAAGGCAACCAACCAATTGGGAGTTGATATTTGCAAACAACAGCTCTGACAAAAGTTTAATATCCAAAATATATATTAAGAATGCATAAAACTCAACATCAAACAAACAATTCAATTAAAAAATGGGCAGACACTTCTGAACAGACACTTCTGAACAGACACTTCTCCCAAGAAGACATAAAAATGCCTAACAGACACATGAAAAGATGTTCAACTTCACTAGCTATGAGGGAAGTACAAATCAAAACCACAGTGAGATATCACCTCACACCTGACAGAATGACTATTATCAACTGAAAGGAAATTTTAATAGCAAACACACATAGCACTTTGATTTTTAAATCAATCCAGTAAAAAGTTTGAATTTATAATTTGATGATTATTTCAAGCCCTCTTTGCATTATTTTCAACTACTTATGTTGCTGTATAACGCATCTAATTGAAAATAAATTTGGAATTAGCTTAATTCTGTAAACCTGAAGATGTGCACACCTTATGACAGAGCAATCCTAATTCCAAATATTTACCCCAAAGAAACTTTTCTTCATGTATACAGGGTGACTTGCATGCATATATATTGCAATACTATTTGCACATAGTGTTGTAAAAAATTGGAAGCAACCAAAATGTTGTTAGTAAAGGAATATATGGGGTTGGCACAAATAACACCCTCTATTTATTACAAAATCATAAGCATGTAACTCTGTAATATAATATCACTCTCAAGCACAGCATAGGACATTTTAGGTGAAATGTTCAAATTAAAACTATTAATTGTTATTATTACCCTCAACCACACTCAAGGAGGTATTACTTTGGCTGGGCTGCGTACAAACAAGCTGAAGTCTGTCTGCATGGTGGAGTACTACAGAACAGAGGTAGATACCTAGAACCTGATGTGTCAACAGGAATGACTTAGAACTAAGATGCAGTAGAGGGAGCTGAAAGGGAATTTTTAAAAAATCTATATAAAGTTTGATATTTTTATAAATTTAAAGTCACTAGATATTTTATATTTACCTGCATTTATTTTAATATTTATGTATATATATTTTATCTTATATTTATTCATATACAAATATATGAATGTCTGAAGGAGGGTATCAAACCCATAGTGATTATATCTGGAAGAGAAGGCAAAGCTAAAGGTTTTATTATTTCCCCCTTTATTATTTTCTGAATTTTTCAAAACTTTCAAAACTTCAGATGCTTGAAAGGAAAAAGAAGGAAAAGTATTTATCTTTTTGTATTTTCTCCCTCCTTGTATTGTTGGAATCCCAGTTTGGGAGGATTATTAGGATTCACGGTTTACTGAAAGAGGAAAGTCTAATACAAAGCTTCTGTTTTTAAGGAAAACCAACGGTTCTAAGGTATTTGGGTTGTTAACCTAAAAATAAAAGACCAAAGTAAGAGGCAAGGGGCATTTATTTGAGACAAAAAGAATTGCAATCCGGGAAGCCTTGACTCAGGCAGTAACCCAAATAGTGTTCTGATTAGTGGGGGAAGGCAAGGGGTGTTTATGAGAAAGAGGAGGGAATAATTACATGAATCTATGAATAAATTTCTACTGGTATTAATTAGCCAAGAAAGCAATTTCTATAGGTGCAAATAAGCTAAGTTATTCTTTAGTTATATATGATGGTGCTAATTCTAAAAAATGTCATTGATTTCTAGTCCGGTAGTCAGATGTCTGCTTTTCTGTTACCTTTGCAAACGGTTGTTTGGAATACAAAACTGTTTTAGCCCAGGCCAAAGGTTATTTTTCTCAGTTCAATCATTCCAAATGTTTGAGTAGGAAGATGGCAATTCTTTTGGGGTGGTGGCTCCGACTCCATTTTGAAGTGGCTTTGTTAATATTATTTTTCAAAGGGACTACATAACTTTATGTCTTATAGGTTTATAGGGAGAATCTCACATAACTAATAAAGTTTCATTTAAAATTTTAGTCTAGGCACATAAAATGACAATGTCTGGTGTTTAAGCAGTACATTCTATCTCACAAAGAGGTATATTTACAATGAGATATTTTAATTGAATGATTTTAATTAAAAATGACAACTTCTATGAAATTGTGCATATTTTCCCAAATTCAACTGAAGTGAACCATAAAATAATAGATAAAATTTTTAGGTAATCTTACAAAGATATGTGAATCAAGTAATTCTTATTCTGAGAAACTGAGGGGAAATAGAGATAATTTGGTTTTTGTTTTTTGTTCTGCTTTTTATTCTGACACCCTAATGCCCTGTAGAATTTTCTTAATATTTTCCCCCTTGGTTTTCACATTTCCAAACAAATTATTTCATCTTTCTTCTATGATTCCTACATTAATGATAGAAACTAAGCTCACATAAGCTTATCAAAATAACAGTTTATTTCTTAAGGTATCTGAAAAGTCAAGAGGTAAATTGAACTCAGACATAACTAGATCCAGAGCTTTATTACTTTTCCCTTTAAAATAAATTTTTTTTTTTTTACCTTATTTGTTTCTGCTTGGCTTTATTCTCAGGCTAGATCCTTCCAGTTGGAGCATGCTGGACACTGTAGCCCTGCACACTCATTCTCTCCATAAGCTCTGAATCCCAGATAAAGAACATAACTCTATTTTATTCAGCAGCCAGAGCAATGCTCCCCAAGGCCCCAGTTAGGTTTGTTTGGATCATATGTTCCTCATGGAAGAAACAGTGTGTCTGGGAAGACGGTGTCATCATCAGGCTAACCTTAGTGACTCTGCTGGGGCCAGGGAGAGGCACATGATTGATGTCCACCGAAAGCACAGGAAGTGGAGCAGGTTATTTTCCTATGGATGGAGAAAGCCTGGGTAGACCATTACTTAAGCTGGTCCTCTCTGCAAAGCATTTTGTGTGTTTCTCTGTGTATCACAGAGACTTTACATGCTAGTTCTGTAATTATTTGCCTGCCACCACAACTGAGCCATGCCTGCTCAGTAGCAGGGACCCTATCTTTCTCATCTTTGTGGTCCTATTACTTAACATGATATGTGGCGTGAAGTTGATAATCAATAATTTACATGCTGAATGAAGTCATATGTTAATTGATGGGAGAGAATGTTAATTGTGGAGAAACAGCTATCTCAAACTAATTGTTTTGCTGTCTTGCTTTAATACTTTCTAAGAAAGCTGTTGTAGTCCTTGACTATGAAGAAAATTTAACTCATTAATAACTTTGTCTAAACTCAAGAAATGGTATTGAGTTAATAGGTGACATCTGATATATCAATACTATTTTCCAAACTAAATATACTTAACTGATATATTGTCATACCTGGAATTTGTTTTGGTGCCATACAACTATAACTGAAAGCAAATAGTGTAACTGTCTTTAACACTTTGAAGTTCTGTCTGTACTTGACTAGCATACTTATCCCATATGCATAATCTGCTATAAATGATGTACCTACCTAATGATGTGTGCACTATGTGCCTAATTATGTTTAGCCCTTTAGTCCTACATGTTTGATTATAAAGGAGAATTAATTTCCAAGTTTTGGAAATAATGACAGAACTGGAATCAACATATTAAAATCTTTCTTCCCTTTTATGTTCCCAGAGAGTTGAGTTTAACAGAATAAAATAAATTCTTGGGAGAGCCTTCAAGAATTTCAAGAATTTGAATACCTTTGTGGGATTTCTAAAATTACGAGCTGGTCGTTTTGCAGTCTACCATGACAGAGTCACTTTGAGATTAAAGCTAGAGCTAGAATGAAATCTTGTTAGAGGTCTTATAACTAGGAAAATTCTGCTACTTCTTTCCACTGTCTATCTTTTTGCTACTTTTTGAATTTGGGAGATACTCTTATTTATGTAATTGTCATTTATATTCTATTTGTTTAGAAGAACTTCCTGAGGTGAAGAAACAGAGAAGACATATTAAATAGCTTGTCTCTGGGTCCCCTGGCCAGAGCTTGGAAATGGAGTAACTCACGACTCCCCAGGCCACGCTTTCCCTGGTGTGCGGCTGGATCTCCTTGCTTGTGATACTATGAAAACTTTACAATCAGGTATTTAGTGGAAAAATTACAACTTTATGGTTAAACTCTGATTAAAATTTTCAGCATTTAAAACATTCATTTTATTCATTCTATAGATATTTATTATCTTTTTATTTTCTTTTGCAGGCCTGGGATTCAGACCACAATAGCCCACAATCCTGCAATGATAGCTGAGAGTCTGACCTTGCAGGACAGTCGGTAAAGAAAAAGCCAACTGTAAAACATATGCAATAAAAGTGCAGTAGTGCTAAAATGAAAAGATTACAATGCTATGATAGACGATGACAGGAGGCTTATAAGTATTAGTAGCCCTCATTCTTTAAAACACTGCATTTAGATTAATCCATAAGGTTAAAGCTCTAAAAGGTTAGTGTAACCATTGTTGCTGGAATCATGTGGGTGTATTAGCCTTCTTGTTAGTACGTTTTCATAATTAAGTTAGAAGTATTATTAATTTAGTTGACCTTCTTACAATATTACAGTCAAGCCAGTCCTAACTTTAGAGTCGAGGCCATTTTACACTTACACTTTTCCATCTGGTTTCTTTCCAAAAACTAATGCCTGAGTACACATACTTGATCACGGTATCTCTGGTTATGATGATGTTAAGGTTATAAGAAAGCAAAGACTGTGGGATTTATTCCTCACTTAACATAAAAACAATGATTTCCAAAGTGTAATGTGTAAAACAATTTTCTGGAACACTTCTGGACATGAAATTGCCCAGCTTCCTTCCCAGAGATTCTGATTTAACTCCTCTAAGGAGGGACTCAAAGATTGATATTTTAATGAGTGTCTCTAGGGGTTCTGATAATGGGGACCACTGTCATGGAAGCTTCCACCAGTCTACTGAGATACACAGATGATAAATTACAAAATCTTATTAATTTATCAAATTGTTATTATTGCCAAATATTATGAAGTCTCTTTGTTAGGAGAGTATAACAAAATGATAATCTCTATTGGAATTTTTCCACATTTTGGTGTGTAGGCTATGATACCTTAACTATTAATGAATAATCCACTTTTTCATTTTGTAGAAACTGTATTTACTCTTAATTTGTGTCTAAATGTTTTTGTTATAAAACATGAGTGTAATGATCATTTATAGTTTTAATCATAGGTCTCATGATATACTAGTGGCTTTATGTAATTTAGTGCCATTCCTTGCCAGCACGCATTTTGATAAATGTTATTATTCTACAAATGAGGAAACTGAGGCTAACTGTGATGTAATTTACTCCATGTTTGCCTAATTAGAATGGGGAAGTCTCAGGATTCACACACAGTTTGAAATGTTAATGGCTGTGCTGCATGGTTTCTCTTGATAGCTTTCTGGAAAGTTAGTTTATAATAACAGACAAGGCATAACTTAAGTAATAAATAGTGTAAGAAGGATGGAAATGGAGTAGATGGGACATTGAAAGACTCCTGGGATTGGAGAGGACTTGTGTTAGAGAGGTGAAGACCCTAGGATTTAATGGGTTCTGAGGATCCATTGAATTTATATTTATACTGCAAGTATGTTCGAGTGAAAAGTAAACCTTTTAGTTTAATGTAATTACTGATTTTCTAGTTGTGTTTTTTGAAACTTTCTAACTACCAAATTTTCCAAGAAAATCTTAATATTTAAAGTACTTCTCAAACTTGATATAATTGTTGGATTTGTGGTACTATGTTTTATATAATGTGATGTGAATTCTTCACTATGTTTCATCTTATGGGAGTTTGTTGATGAATCACCTAGTCACTATTTCATTTATTTGCTTTTATTTAAAGATCTGGCAGAATGCTTTTATTCCCATAAGGTTTTAAAGGACTGATGTTCGATGGTTTGCCAAAGGTGCACTTAGCCATACTTTAAGAAGTTTGACTTGTTTTTAAGGTTATCTTGTGATGTACCAAAAGAACAAAATTTCCAGCAGTAAATATAAACATAATTTTACAGTTGGAGGTGTTTGGTAGAATTTAAATAAGGTATTAATTTTGGGGGTAGTGGAAACATGAAGTTTACACTTGGCTTTCCATCATTAGCAGTAAGGTCACTTCATAACTTACTTTTAGGATGAAAAGATAACCACAAGGGGATTTGTGCTGATCTAGACAAACCATTCAGGTGAAAACAAGCAAGCGAGCAAACAAACAAACATACAGAGATCTGGGTAAACTATGAAATGCAATGCTATGAAAATATCAGCTGGCAAGGCAACCAGGACTTAAGAAGCTAAATAAAATCTAGGAAAGAAAGGGAGTATGTTGAGCTGATTCAGACCTTCTGTACTGCTCTTTTGCCTCTGGTCATTAGGTAATTCAAAAATAGAGGCTGAAGAGAAGGCAATGGCTTAGGTTTCATGACTGTCTCACTGGGCTGAGAAGACAAAGATTGAAGTTTAAAACCACCAAGACAACCAGCATTAGAAGGTCAAGATACACAACAGAAGGCAGCTGCAGAATAGTGAGGTGAAGCGTTCGCTGCCATTTCAATGGAGACATTTGCTTAATTAGAACCTATGCACAAGAGGAGAGGCTGCCGACAACTATGCAGAAAGCAGCTGCTAAGACTCAGAAAGCTAATCAACATTTTGATAGTTTCAAGATAACAGAAAAACAAAATAAAGAGTTTAAGGACCATTACAGGAAAAAACAAACAAACAAACAAACAAAAAACACCCCCCAAACCAGGTCCTGATGAAACTTCAGATTTTAATTTTGTACCTCTGCAGAGCTATGCCCTCAGGGCTCTGGGCCAGCCTAGACTGGGCCATGATGATCTGCTATATTCTGTCTGCCTCCGAAAAACAAATTTAACTGTCTCTGGAAAAATATAAAATGATCTAAGTACTCTACACTTGTTCATTCAGAATGCCTGGCACTTGATAAAAGATTGTCCAAGCATGCCAGGAAACCAAGAGAAAAAACAGACAACTAAAAAAAGCCACGTTTATTTAAGATTGTGAAGTTGTAACTCATAGATTTTTAAATAACAAAATTAATATATCTAAAAATATATGAAAAATAGTAATTTTTATCAGAGAAAAGGAAATTATTATGTGTTTTTCTTAGAACTGAAAAAGAAATGTTAAATTTAGGGATTGAATAGATTTGTTCAGTAATAGATTAGAATATTGCAGAAGAAAGAATTTGAGTACAGGATAGATCATTAAAAATTACCCAGATAGTAACACATTGGGGAAAAAAAGATGAGAAATATGGGAAAGATAAGAAGAACATGACAAAAATACCTACTTGTAAGTGGCCTTGTAAGTGGAATCACAGACAGAGATGAAAGAGAAAATGGGTCAGGACCAATAATTAAATTGATTTAAAACACATGTATTAAAAAAAAGAAGTCCTAAACCACAGGTTCAAGAAAGCTCTAGGAGACATACAGGGCAATAAAAAGAAAACTATACTCAAGAACACTGTAGTATAATTGCTAAAAACCAAAGACAAAGGGATAATTTTAAAAATATCCTTAGGTAAAATACGTTATCTTTGAAAAACTAACCACAGAATAATGAAAGTAACAATAAGGGAGAAGCATTTTTGAAGTGCTTAGAGAAAATAACTGAAAGATTTGAATTTTATTTAGAGGGAAATTATCCCTTAAAAGTGAAGGTATGCCCTGGCTGGTGTGGCTCAGTGGATTGAGTGCTGACCTGTGTACCAAAGGGTTATAGGTTTGCTTTCCAGGCAGGGCACATGCCTGGGTTGCCGGCCAGGTCCCCAGTAGTGGCACATGAGGAGCAACCACACATTGATGTTTCTCTCCCTCCCTTTCTCCCTCCCTCCCCCTCCCTCTAAAATAAATAAATAAATGAATAAAATCTTTTAAAAAATTAAAAGTGAAGGTAAAAAATAAACACATGGACTTTAAAACAGCTGAAATAATTCATAGTTAGTAGGCCTACAAGAACTTTGTTTCTTTCGGCAGAAGGAAAAGGATCCAAAATAGACAGAAATGTAGGAAGCAATGAACACATTAAAAATTATTTTAACTAAAATTAAATTTAATATTCTTATAATGTGTTTAAATACATAATAATAATAGCAGAAGATGTAGAAGGAAGTTAAATGGAATTAAAGTTCTTTAATGTAATTCCTTTGTTCAGAAAGTGCTAAAACTATCAATTTAAGGGTGATTAATTATTTAAGGATACGTGTAATTTCTAGTGTAACCACTAAAAGAATAATAAAAATGTATCATTATAAAGTTAATGTAAGAAAAATGAAATGATAAAAATTATTGGATTAATCCAGAGAAGGCAAATTAGGCAAAGAAACAGAGAACAGACATGAGAAATAGAGAATAAATGGTATAGTGTATTTAAACTCAAATACATCAATGATTACCTGTAATATAAATTGACCAATTTATATTACATTGGTCAATTTACTATTAACCAAATTTTCAGATTAAAAGTAAATATTGTCAGATGGAATTTAAAAAATCACCAACTAGCTCTGACTGGTGTGGCTCAGTAGTTTGGGCATTGTTCCCAAATCCAAAATGCTGCTGGTTCGATTCCCAGTCTGGACACATGCCTGCGTTATAGGCTAGACCCCCAACTAGGGGTGTGTGAGGGGCAATTGATCAATATTCCTCTTGCAGATTGATGTTTCTTTCCCTCTCTTCTTCTCTTCCTTCCCTTCTCCCTAAAAATAAATAAGTAAAATCTTAAAAAAAACAAACTAAACACAACTATATTTTGTTTAAAGATACAAACATAAAGGCACATAAAAATCAAGTTTAATACTACAAAAGAAAGCAACTTTTGTTATAATCCTAATGGAGTGGAGTTCATGCTGAATAAAAGACCAATTCAACAGGAAGATACAATAATAAATTTGCATGTACCTATAAAATTTATAAAGTTGAAATGAAATAAATAAAAGGAAAAACAGAGATATCCACACATATATAGTCAGAGGTTTTAACACAGTACTCAGTACAAAGGCAAAAATGAATAAGAATATAAAAGATTTATAACAATCAAATTTTTAAAATGAGCAAAAGACTTGAATAGACATTTCCCCAAGGAGATATGGATAGAGACAGCCAACAGACATATGAAAAAATGCTTAATGTCACTAAAAATCAGAGGGATTCAAATTAAAACCTCAATGAGATATCACCTTACACCTGTCAGAATGGCTACCATCAATAAATCAACAAACAACAAGTGCTGGTGAGGATATGGAGAAAAGGGAGTCCTAGTTCACTGTTGGTGGGAATGAAGTCTGGTGCATCCTTTGTGGAAAACAGTTTGGAGTATCCCAGCAATTCCACTTCTGGGCATATATCGTAATGATCCTGAAACACCAATATAAAAAATATATATATGCACCCCTATGTGTATAGCAGCACTGTTTACAATAGCCAAGATTTGGAAACAGCCTAAGGGCCCACTGGTAAATGAATGAATAAAGAAGCTTTGGTACATTTACACAATGGAATACTACACAGTAGTAAAAAAGAAGAAATTCATATTTTGCAAGAGCATGGATGGACTTGGAGAAAATTATGGTAAGTGAATTAAGCCAGTCAGTGAAAGAAAGATACCACCTGATCTCGCCTACATGTGGAATCTAATGAACACAATAAGCTAACGAACAAAATAATAACAGAAGCTTAGGTACCTAAAACAGACTGACAGCAGCTGGAAAGGAGGGGAGGGTATGGGATGAAAGATGATGAAGGGTTTAACCAAAGAATATTTATGAACAACCCATGGACACAGACAACAACCTGGGGATTGACTTGCGGAGGGGAAAAGATGAGGCTGAGTGGATGTGGGGAAAAGGAGAAAAAGCAGGAATAACTGTAACAGCATAAATATTAAAAAGGAAAGAATAAATTGATGAATACACTAAAGAAATCAGTAATAAATGTTCTAATTAATGATTAAATAGTAAAAACTTTCCTCCTCAAATAAGAGATGAGATACGGATGCTTACTAACTCTTATAACTTATAATCGGCATTGTATTGCAGACTTCTTTTTGCTGTAAGGCAAGATAAAAAATATAAAATGATAAGGGTTGTAAAAGAATATTTAAAATAATATTATTTACATATATATTTGCATATGTAAAACACAAAATACTATTCAGATTGACTATTATAATCAATAACAGCATAATGATGGTACAAAATCAAGTATATTTCTATATTTTTGCAACAACCATTTCAAAAAAATCTTTGTGGTACTATTTGCAATAATATTAAAATTTTGATAACTATATATAGATGTTACAAAGCCTATACCTCTATGATAAAAAACTATAAAACATTACTAGAAGAAATTAAAGAAATATGAAATAAATGAACAAATATATCATGATTATGAATTGGAAGAATCAGTATTATAAGATATCTGTAGGGTAAATGGAAGAAGCCTGGCTTCCTCACCCAGATGTCTGGGCAACTAATGGAAGCAATTTCCTGTAACCTTGAGAATGGGCCTGATAAATAGTGTCCTCATAGCCTTGAGGCCAGGTCCAATAAACCGTTCCCATAGCCTTGAGTGAGCTCGCATGTGCAGAATCTCACTATATTATACAGTAATCCTGGCTCCTTGCCAGCTTTGTCTGTTTCCCGTATGTTAAGGGGTAGGAGCTTCCTGCTGGGTGAATATAAGGGCCATGCTGGGTGTCATGCAGAGGAGACAGGTGACGTGCAGTGTGACATGCGGCTTGCAGCATGTGTGGATCGCCCACCCTTGAATAAAGGCATGTTGGATGTCCCCACAGCTCCGTGAATATTCTTCTGTCAGCCCGAATCCCACGAACCTGTCTGTTCTTGAAAGGTCACAACACAATATTACTTTTTAAAACTTGATTTATACATTTGATGTCATCCCAGTCAAATCTCAGCAGACCATTTTGTGGAAATATGTAAGCTGCATCCACAAAGGGCCAAACATAGCTAGTCAAATATTACCCCTAGACCACTAGATATCAAGACTTATAAATAAAAGAAATTAAAAGTATGTCATTGATTCAATGAAAAAGAGACTAATGAAACAGAATGAAGAGTTTAGAAGGAGACATACATGTGAGTGACCACTTGAGTTATCACAGAGGTATACTGCATTACATTGGGAAAATGACAATTTTCAAATAAATGGTGCATAGTCATTTGGAAACACATGTAGAATAGATAAATTTTGCCACTATTTCACTACTTTACCTCATACGCAATAATCCATTGCAGATGGATCATAGATCATGTAAAAGCTAAAAATATCAAAGATTATAAAAGATAACAGAAAATGTCATTATACTCTTAAGACAAAGATGTCTCAGCAGACATGAAAAACAGTAACAATAAAGAAAATGATCGATAAATTTGAATTTATTAAAATTAGGAACTTTAGCTTACCAAAGACCTTTATGACTAAAATGAGAAGTCATACTGGGATATTTTCAGTTATGTATATCCAACAAAGGATTTGTATTAGGAACTCTTGCAGATTTATAAGTGAAAGACAGAAATACAACTAAAAAATGGGTAACATTTTTAAACAGCCATTTGACAAATGATATCCAAAGAGCCAGAAAACTCATGAAATGATATTCAACATCATTTGTCATCAAGGGTTATTGACTTCCAGCTTTATTTCAATTATTTGGAGAAGATACTTTGTATGATTTCAATCTATCTAAATTTATTAATACTTGATTCATGGTTTCAGATATGTTCTCTCCTAAAGAATGGTCTATGTGTACTTGAGAAGAATGTTTATTCTTTTCTCACATTCTAAAGAATGTTTATTCTCTTCTGTTGTGTAGTGTGATCATATAAAATATACGTGTAATATATACAATCTTACACATGTCTACAATTAACTACAATTATAAACTTCTTTCATTATTATATTTTATCTAAAGATATCCCCTTATAGTTACAAAGTCGAATGTATCTATTCAAATAAATACATATACTTTGTTGGTGTTAACAGTATAATTAAATGTGCTGTTGTAAATCTATTAATCTCTGTTATTAGAAAGTATGCATTCAGTATAAGTTTGGCAGAACAACTTCACGACAGCAGAGCTGATGCGAAAAGAAAGTCTAAGGTTACCACTACTCTGTACTGCAGACTGACTTCCCCCAGGAGTGGAAAAGGAGGGTAGAGCACTTTTGTCTCACAGGGCATAGCTTGAGGGAGAGGGCAGGATGCCCTTTTAATAATGACAAGTGAAGTTTCACAGCAAGAAGTGTAGAAACTGTTGTACTTCCTACTTAAAAGTATTAAAAGTTTCATATTAAGGAGAGCAGGTTTTGAATAAGTGCATGTGATAGGACAGGTGGCAATCCCCCTGGTCTTCCCACTCAGACAAGGATGATAAACAGCCCTGGCTGGTTAACACTAACTGTTCAGTATTCAGGGCAGAGCAGAGTGAACATTTGATCTGTGGGACACAAGGAGCGGGTAGGTCCAGACTGAAAGCAGGACACTTCAGAGGTCTTAGACTTCATTTTATTTTCATCAGTTATAGAAATAATTTAATACACACAACTGCTTTTGGAGAGACACTGATGCCCAGACTGGCTATATGGATTAACCAACCATTTAGCAGAAGAGCCAAGAATAAAACCTGGTTCCCTTAAGTCCTCATGCCAAGCCATTTCTGCAGCTGTTTGTTCATCTTACCATTGATGGCTCTTAAACTAATTAATTTTGCCTGTGGCACTTTTTATTAGACATTTGCTTCTTGAGAGGTTATATGTTATAAAAATGTGTGAGGAATCATTCTAGGTGTTATTATCTAATATTAACAAAAGTTGCTTAACATACAGATTGTTATTGCTATATTGTCAGGTATTTGGGGGAGCCCAAAAAAACAGACCAATCTTCTGGAGTGCAGGCTAGGTGAGTGTTCTAGGAACCCATCTGTATCTGTGTACCACCTGGCAGGGTGTTGTCAGAGGCTACATTCAGCTTCAGTGAATTTTTTTGGAGACTCTTTCAACGCTTTTGCCCATGTCTTGATGGGTAATTTACAAGCACACCTGCTCACACTGTGCTGACTGTTCGGCAGCTTTTGACCAAAAACATCATGCCCCACCCTCCGTATTAACCCGATCTTGCCCCAAGTGACTTTTTTTGTTGTTTTGTTTTTTTACCTGGGTGAAAAAAGTCCTCAAAGAGAAATGTTTTGCAGATGTGGAAGAGGTGAAACAAAAAACAGCAGAAGCTCTAAAAAGCATCAAAATCGATGAGTTCAAAAACTCTTTTGAGCAGTGGAAAAAAGTCTCGATAGGTTTATTGCATGAAATGGAGAGTACTTTTGAAGGTGACAGAAGTTTAAACATGTAAGAATAAATACACAATTTTTAAATAAATATAAATTTATTTTTATAAATAAATACAGACATTTTTATAAATAATAAAATATTAAAATTTATATAAATATAAAATTTTTATAAATAAAAATTCCATTTTAGGGGGGCCCCCCTTGTACGACATCTTAAACTACATAAATTATCCTTCTGTACTAGTTTTTCTATTATAGCTCAGTAAAGTACCACGAACTTTGTGGCTTGAAACAATGCCCAGTTATGACCTCACAGTCTGGAAGCTCTTCGGGCAGAGGTCTGGCAGGCTGGGCTTTCAGCAAGGCTGCAGCAGCTCAGCTCTTTTCTGGAGGCACCAAGGAAGCACCTGTCCCCAGGCTCATTCAGGTTGTCTCAGAATTCAGAGCCAGCCAGTTCTAGGTCCGAGGTTCCTGCTTCTTTATTTAGGAGTCATTCTCAGCTCCTACAGGCCTCTCTCTGGGGACAGGTCACCCCCTCCATCTTCACAGACAGCAAAGGCCAACCAAATTCTTCCTGTTCTTTAAGTCCCTCTGACTGGCCCTTCTGCCAGGAGTAGAGAACATACCCTGTTTCTAATCAAAAAGGTGGTTCCCAACCTTTTTGGCACCAGGGAAGGACAGAGAGCCAGGGTTGGGGCGGCAGTAAGGGCTTGGGGCAGGAGGCGGAGCTCGAGTAAGCTTTACTTGCTGCCCAGTTCCTAACAGGCCATGGACCTGTACTGGTCTGTGGCCTGGGGGTTGGGGATCCCCAAAGGACTCATGTGATTATATTAGGCCTGTCCAGGTACTTTCACTTTGATTAGATCTAAATCAGCTGATTAGTAACTTTACATTTGAAAATTCCTTTCACACGTAAGGTGATTTAGTCCCAGGTATGATATATCATCATATTCAAAGTCTCAGCTCTGGGAAGTAGATCCTGTGGTGGCACATCTTAGAATTCTGCCTGCTGTTCCTTCTTAAGTCTGAATTTCTGCTGCACTATTCATTCATTTGGTGTATGTGTTTGTGTGTGTATATATATTATATATTTTAAATATGTAGTGTGCAAAAGTAGGCTTATAGTTGTGAATATACAAAGCAGTTCATTATTGTATTATGTATTTGTTTTACAACTATAAACTACTTTGCCCACCCTCTGTATGTATATATTCTTATAATGTATTTTTAATTAATTTATCATATTTTTAATAAGATTTTATGCCAGCACATAATAGGACATTATTAAAGTACTTTCTAACTTTTCCATTATTCCATTTGTATTATACAGAGTATGTGCTTGTATATTACTATAAAGCAATTAAATACTATTCCAAAACCTACAGATACGTAGCAACTTTATGATGTGTGGAAACCTATAATATTAAAATCCATTTGAATACAGATATACTTGACATATTTTCCTACTAACTTTTTAATGGAGAAATTAGCAAGACAGTGCTTTTTCTGTTCATTTTATAATAAATTAGTAATATCATAAAATTATGACTCGTGAACCAATCTTTTGCTAAACTCTTAAGTATTGAACTATATTGCTATTTAGCAATCTAATTTTCATTTCTTTTGAAGTTCATAAAAATAATGATATAGGGTCCTGAGGAAGTACACAAAAGTAACTTATTTAGCTGTCAGAATAAACTATTTTTGTTTCTGTAAAAGGCTGAGGTGTAAGAAAGTCTCAGCTGGAACTATGCAAACACCACAGTTACATGGTTATCCCATGAATTAGGCTGTTGTAATACCAAGAATCCTAAAAAAACAGTCAATAACAAGTAAAATTAAGGGAAAGGGTTTTAATATGTTGCCTAAAAGCAGTCTGGGAATAAACCACAGTGTTATATGTAACAAATTAGGAAAATTGTTTTTATTGTACATTTTGAGAGTGTTTAACCCTCTCCCTTCTGCCCCCAGGATGAAAGGCATTTGTAAAACCTTCAAAATATAGAAAATTTCTTCAGGATATCTCCCATAAATATAGTAGATTAGGTGTTACTTTCAGTTCCATGATAAATTTCATCCACATATTTCATGGTAACTTCATTGTGTTCAAAAACTACATTTTCAGGTGTTTCCTTAAATTACGATAGGTTTTCACAGCAAAACATTTGAAGTCTAGTCTATAATATAGAAGGTATGCTCCAGATTGTGTACCCAAGTCTAAAAATAGCCCCCCAAATACATAAGGAATGCTCAGAGCCTTCACTTGTGTAAAAGAATGTGGGCATCAAAAGGAATGCAATTACTGTAATGTAATTCCTAACATTACAGTTAAATGTTAGGAATATGATCAGTCCTAACATTTAACTGTAAGAAGATAGCCAAAGACTTACCATCCTTTTAACAAGAGCTAGCAACATTTTTTGAGCACTCATTAAAGTCCAGCCTGTGTTACTTTAATTCTCATGACAACTACATACAGGAAGGCATTACCCACCCTAAAAACATACGTAGATATGTTACCAAAAAGGATTTATTCTGGGGAAAAAAAATCAAAGGATTGAAATGCAGTATATGTAGGCATGGTGCACAGCATAAAAGAAGAGAATAGGGGAAAAGTAAGAAGGCCCTTTTGCAGAGGGAAAGAGGAAGTTAAGCAGAGGGGCTGTTAAACCATTAAGCTCTGCTGTGAACACAGAGTTCTCCTACAGGCTTTTCCCCAAGACACGGAATGTGAGAGCTCCACCCACAGCCCTCCCTGTCTCTACCCAGGTTAAGGCCTCTGTCATAAATTTGATCAGCATTATTAATTTCCCCACTGCGCAAGCTGAGATGGGAGATGTGGGTGTAGAACTCAAACTTGAGTCTGTGTGAGCCCAGAGCACTAAACTTTAACCACCATACTTATGGCCACTCTTTATGAATTGCCAGTTCCCACATGGAGCAGCATCTTGTTTTTAAATTTACTCGGACACAGAGCCCTGCCCTTCCCCAGGAGAGGCCCGGCGCTATCCTGTTGTGGTAGGCAGTCAGGCAGCCACGAGCAGAGCAAGGACGACAGACCGGATATGGAAGGTCGCCAGGGTGGAAAGCCCTGGGTACCTAGCAAGGGGCAAAGCCGGGAAAACAAAAACCTTGCCTCAGAGTGACCTTTTCTCTTGCTGGTCATGCGGTTTAAAACTTCTGACCTTTCATATGACTGGTTGTGCAGCTCGGACCTTTCCCTGACCTTTCCTCTCCTGGCTTGTGGCTAATCCTGCAATAGATCCCCTTTGGGGAGGAACAAGGGGCTGAAGAATGGCCTCATGGGCCTCCCTCCCATGCGGGCCTTTGCCTGATCGCTGCCTTAAGCGTCAACCCCTGGAGATAAGATCTAGGTTTCAGTTGTGTTTCAGCTCCAGGGCCAGAAAAGCAGTAACACCAGGCAAGCAGCACCGTGGCTGACATCAGGACCAGTTGCATTGACTAATGACCCCCTGCCCTGGCGCTGAGCAACCTGCGGAGAGCACAGCTCTGAAAGGACACACCTGGAAAGCTAATGAATACGCTATCGCGATCCTCCCCTGGGACTTCCCCTTACAATCCCCACCCTTAAAAGCCCTTAGGAAGGGGGACCCGGCCCAACTCTCTCTCTACGGCGCTCTCTTTATGGAGCGCGCCCAAGCCTGTTCCTGCCCCTTTCGCCCAGACCCATTTTCCTGGCTTCTCTTTTTCTCCTAAGCTCCAAGGGTGTTTTCTTTTGCCTCTGTAACTTGTTTCCTGAGCCTGTTTCTTCTATGGCTCACTTCTACTCTGTGACTTTCTAAGTAAACTTTCTCTTAGAGTTTGAGTCTTCACTCTGAATTCTTTCTTAGCCAGAACTGAAGTACTGAGGTTGCTGAACTGAGGTCTACCACCTGGCGTCGTTTTTGCTGCCACCATTTTCACCCACCAGAGTGGGCATTCTCAGGAACTAAAAGCTGAGAACTCACTTCACAGTAAACCAAAAAAGGGGGAACTTAAACAGGAACAGTTAACCGGTACTCGGAGACTACTGTACTTTTCTCTTGAAAAGCAGTTAAGTTTTTTCAAAGGAATATAGTAGTAATTATAGAGTATCTGGTTCTAAGATTGCAGGTCCATCTTTATTCTGTCTGGTAAATCCATCAGTCAGGTTTTTATTCAATTTTTCATTTACTATTTGGTTTATTGAGGTCCATGGGAATGGATTTTTTCCTGAATGCTGACACCTGCTGACGTTCACATTGTAATGCCTCACCTTTCCCACTTTGCTTTGTTGTGTTTCCTATTTCTGGCCCATTCTATGAGCTGGTAATCAATGATGCCTTTACCCTTTAGCTTCAGTTCCGCTGCTGCCATATGGAGTGCCTGCTGACTGGCAGCTTTCTACGGAGACGCAGCACCTGGGTGCTCAGAAGGCCATTTTTGTTGTACAATTACTCAATGGGGAGCTTGGCAGCCAAAAAAAGCAATAATTTCAAATTGGTGGGACTTTCTTCAAAAGACCTTTTGTAACCACTTGGAAATCTTTGTATTTGAATAAGACTGGAATAAAAGACTCCTCAAAGTGTGTGTGTGTGTGTGTGTGTGTGTGTGTGTGTGTGTGTGTTTTCCACTAGAGTCAGAAGGAAAGAGGAGAATTTTCAAACACTTTTGACTTTTTTTCTTTCTGTTATCTGTAGAAGTAGATCTATTAGGTTTTTTTTAAAAACCCATACATCATTTGTGTCTTAAAATGTGTACTTATTTCATTATAAAATTATAGCATAATTGTATAGGCATCTTATAAAATAGAAAAGAGTCAAACATTAAGGGTCAGACCTAAAGCAAAGTTCCAACATTCAGAAAACGTTGTCTTGCTAACATTTGATATGTTTTCATTCAGTATTCCCTGACCCAGAAATCATTACTTTTTAAAAAATATTTTTATTCATTTATTTTTTAGATAGAGGGAAGGGAGGGAGAAAGAGAGGGACAAAAACATATATGCGTGAGAGAAATATCGATTGGTTTCCTCTTGCACGTGCCCTGACTGGGGCCAAACCCGCAACCCAGGCATGGGCCTGACTGGGAATCAAACCAGTGATGTTTTACTTTGCAGAATGATGCTCAACCAACTGAGCCACACCGGTCAGGGCAGAAATTATTATTTAAAAAATTATATTTCTTTAAGCTTCTCAGCCACTACGTGGCACATGTGAAGACCAGACAGAAATCCAGCCTTCTTTTCGGTGTTGCTGTTTTCAGGGGCATCAATAGAACCAAAAAAAACTTGTGGCACTTAATAGAAAAGTATTATACTTGAAGAATAAAATTCTAATTTTTAGAAGTTCATTAACAGAGTGTTTATATATTTTATTTGCATTGTTCTTTTGTTACCTTCTATTAATTTCTGCAAATTAAAAGTCAAAATATGTAGTACTGAAGGTTATCTTTTAATTTCACTAATATAAAAAATGGGCAAATTAAATTTTTACTGCATTTAAATTTCATGAACATTTGTTTAATTTAAAAAGGTTGGGGAATTAGGAAGGACTTTGGCCAAACTGTCAGATTGGTGAGTTATGCTGTTTACTCCTTTAAGCTTCCCCAGGATCCTCTGTTAACAGTCCAACATCCTGACCCTTCTCAGACTTTCTTAATCCCTTTTACATGTGCATGTATGTGCCCACGAAACACATACATACACAGATACAAATATAGTTATGGATAAAAATATGTGTGTGCATTTTTACCTAATTTCTTTTCTTTTTTTAGCTTCTAGCCCAGAGGAGACCCAAACCATTGATTTATACTCTGTTACTTATAGCACCTTAATTATAATCTCCCTTAGGCTGAATTTATGACCAACCTGACTCAACAGCTTCTATCTCTCTGGCCATATTTTCTTTCTGGTGAATGGTGATATTGATACCATCCTTCTAGTAATCCAGATCTGAAACCTGGGAATAGCCTTTGTTATTTATGGCCCCATATTCAATTGCTTATCAACTACTATTGATTTTGCCTCTGAATAATTCAGATCCTCCTTATCCTTATTAATCGCCTTAATTTAGGCTCTTGTCAAGTCTCCTTAAGATTATGTCAACAACCTTCTATGTCAGGCAGTGCCTGACAGGAAACAATGGTACATACAAATTGGGCATTGCGAAGAGAATTTAGTTAAGGGGTTATTGCAATGGTTTGGGCGTAGTGTAGAAACACAATAAAAATTGTGATATCCCATGCCTAGTGGATTTTATCACCCCTGAAGGGACAGTTGGAGGGAGCATATATAACATATAAATATAGAGATATATAGAGAGTTATGTGCAGAGAAATGCTTGATAGGAACTGTAGTCTTTAGATGGAAGCAGTTAGTCTTCCTTTCAGGAAGGAGGCTAGGGAGTAGATATCTCAATTTTACTTTCCTTCCTGTCTTCAGTATCTTGCTGTTTCTTCCCACTGGCTAAAGCTAACTGAAAGTCAAAAGAAAGAAATCATTGTTCCAGTCCCTACAGGTCAGCACAGAGTTGCATGGAAAAGGGCAAGGAGTGGATCCCAGGGGCACACAGAAAATGTCCCACATACTTTAGTCTCTTTTCACTATTTTCCTCTACCTCACTCCAATCTAAACAAATAAGACCAAAAAAAAAAAAAAAAACCCCAAACAGACAGAACAATAATATTGTTTTTATCCTATTTGCAGATTTATATTTATAAATGCCATTATTCCTTTGTCTAAAGAGTTCCAAAGTGTCTCCAGGACTTTCAAGGTAAGAAGGGAACTTTTAGGAAAGCACACAGGTCATTCACAACTTTCCTCTATTTGTTTCTCACCTTATCCCATGCTCAACTGACCCCTCTAATCTGCACATCTCTAATGTCTTCTGGCAGTGATAGGTACACGCAACTGGGAGACACTCCCTATACCATCTCCAGAACCCTCTTCTGGCATTCTGTCTTTTTACTTCTTTGGACAATTCCCATCTGTTCTTCAAAACTCCATGTTCTCTCCTCTTGGAAACCCCTCTTGGCCCTCTGGGAAGCTCTTCTTTCCTGACTTATCCCATAACTCTTTAACACAAAAATTTATAAGAAATTTGTGATTTGTTATTTGGTTCCTTTGTTAATGCTTTGAGAATATTGAAGGCAGAAATTTTGCTTCATAACTCTGAAAGTAGAGTCAGGTACACAAAGAAGTGTTTTAAACTATTTAAATATTTATTATATAATATTTAAGATCTCTTAAAATGTCTAGTAATGAACACTAATGTAAACACCATCCCAGTTAAGAAATAAATCAACAATATGCTTAATTGCATCCCTTTTTTTCAGCACCAAGGAAACTACTAAAATTACTATTTTTTATGTCTAATATTTATACTTCATGAAGGGTGATCTATATCTCTAAATAAGAGCTCATCTTATGAAGTGATATCATACTCTATGTTAATATTAATAGTGCTATTTCAATCAGACATATGAATACATCCAAACAACCTGCTTCAACTGCTAACCCAAAGCTCAAGGTGGCAGGGGTTCTGGCTGCCAACGACCCACACAATGAGCCTTCTCTGAAGTATGAGTGCTACTTATGTATGTGATAACGTATAAATCTTGCAGTATTTACATTGCATGACAAAGGTAAAGGGATTTTTCATATTTAATAAAGGCCTCACCCTAATCAGTTGACTTTTAGTAAATCAAAAAGGAGGCTATTCCCTGTGAGCCTGCCCTATTCAGCTGAACCCTTTAAAAGTGACTTACTCAGCAGACCTGCTCTCCCATTGGCCTGCAAGGAGAAAACCAGTCAAGCTGAAGGAGGGGAGTGGCTTCTAGCAGCTGAGAGTCTCAACCCTGCTGCTGTGAGGAACTGAATTCTGCCCATAACCTGAATGAGTTGGGAAGAGGCTCCCAAGCTCCAGGGGAGTACTCGGCCCAGCTGACATTTTGATTTCAGCTTGGAGAGACCTTAGCAGAGGATCCAACCACGCTGTGCTTGGACCTCTAACCCATGAAAATTGTGATCATAAATGGGTGATATTTTAAGCAACTAAATTTGTGCTAACTTGTTATATAGTAATAGAAAATAACGTACTTATCTTTCTTCCTCTAATTACTTTAGGGACACCTAAAATAGTTCCCTTATTAAATGTCTTTTAAGCATATTTTGACATAAAGAGAAGGAAAGGTCTATAGTTCTTTGAATGCTGTAATAATATTAGACTCATAATAGCAAACATTTAAATCTGTTTTTTATTTTATATAAAACATTTATGTATACTATTTTAAATAAAAATTTTTATACTAATTTATTGAAAATGTTCTCCATGGAGGTCCAGAGCTATGTACAATGTTAATGATGTATAAGAAACTTAAAAACAATTTTATACACATAGAATCCAAGCTCCTTTAGTCCTAAATCACTCTGTGCACAGGGGGCTAGAAGTCGATGGGAGCAGAACAAGGTGGTTAAGTTGAGCATCTATTCTCACAAGGACCAATTATGGTATAATTTGCATTTAGGGCCAATATCTCAAGGAAAAAACCTTTGAAAAAACCCTATGCTCTCTTTTCTTTTACTTTGATTAAATGTAAAGTATTATATTCATTCCTGGAGACTATAAGTGAGTATTGAAAAAAATTGAGAGGTTAATGAAGAAAGCCAGTATAATGTGACATAGTCATTGGGTTGACCAAAAAGTCCGTATGGTTTCCTCTGTAAAATAAGAGATACATTTTTTTTTAATTTTCACCAATAACTTCATTGCTTTGGATATTTTGGATATGTTGGCTATCTTCCATGTACTATAACATTGATTGTTTTCGATTAATGTCAATTTGATCACTACCAGCTTCAACTGGTCTACCTGATCTATGGACCATCATCGAGTGAGAAATCTCCAGCATGAAAATTTACAAACCACTTTTAACATGTTTGATCAGTCACAGCACCTTCTCTATACACTGCACAAATATTTATTTGTGTTTCAGTTGCATTTTTACCTTTCTTGAGGTAATGAAGCATAATATGCCAAAAATGTTACATATTTTCTTCCATCGTCAATATTAAAATGGGTACACAAAATTCACCAGTTTTGATTTTTTTTTTAATGCATGCTGACATGACAGCTGTCACAATACAATTTCACAAAATTGTTTTGAATGAAGTTGAAGACAGCTAAGCCCTACTAGAGCCACCTTGTGGAAAAAAACCAAATGAACTTTTCATCCAATCCAATGTTTAGCCTCACTGGGAAGATAGTAACAAATGAGTATAAAGTAGAGCTTTGAGAACATGGTGTACCCTAGACAGTGAGTCACAGACCTCTGATGGCCCTTGGAGGGGCAGCTGCCAAGAAATGGCCCATTTGTAATGGTTGTTGCCTGGTGATGTCAGAAGCTGCGCTTTGTACATTTAAGATGTTGGGAGGTTCTCTCAACACTATGAGGAACAAGTTAAAATAAAAGACATTTAAATCAGTGAGCAGTCATCAGTTTCATTTGGGAACTACACACACGTATGCATTTGCTGCTTTTTCCCTTTAATTTTTCCTGGTTTTTCTCATTTCTGCCTATAATATTCTTGTTCTTGGACTTATCCTTACACCTGCATCAATCTGTTTGTCATTTGTTTCACCTTTGTTCTCCACTTCTTATCACCTCTATGATCATGTTGATCCTTACTTGCTTTCTACTTCCTACCTCTGGATTTTCCCTTTCTTCTCTCCTTCTTTCACATGCTTTGATCAGTCCTAACATTTAACTGTAAGAAGTAAGATGGCCAGCTACCACTACACCAAAATAAATTCTATGACTACTATACGTAATTTTTATCAGTTATTACAATTTCCTACTTTCTATGTGAAAACTAAGGCTGGGAAATTGGAAACCATCTTGGGTCATTCTCAAGGCCCCAGAATCCAGGACAGTGATTCTCAGCTGGGGGTATTTTCTCTCCCTGGAGAATATTTGTCAAAATTGGAGAAGGGGATGTTCCAGTAACATGTGGTTAGAGCCCCAGTGATGCTGCTAACTATCCTACAATTCACAGGGCAGCATAACTCCTAACATGAAATTATCTGCCACAATGCCAATAGTGCTGAGGTCGAGGACCCTGGTTTAGTGGACACGACAACCCATTAGGTTTCCTGAGATGTATTCCTAAGGGGAAATCCATCTTTCCAGGTAGTTCTTTATCATCCTGCCCTTATCCTCATATTATATAAATAAACATCTTGGCTTTCCTCTAATTTTCTATTTTCATATATATTATTTTATTTTAATCCCAAGTCACCTCTGGTTTTATTCAAATTAATTGTTATTATTACTTTAAAAAAGTTTATAAATGGGAGAACTTAAACTCCAAAATATTAAGTAATCAAGAAAATTTATTGAGGATTAGAACAAATTATCTCGTTATTAAATAGTGCTTTCTGTAGTGCACCGGAGTCTCTCTTTCAGGGTTGCCATTTATCCTTAGAGAACCATAAATGCCTTAAAAATGGCTTATAACAAGAAAGCATAGTTAATAATACAATCTTGAGAATTTGCAAGTAAATCCTGGTAGCACTGGTAGAGGGCTGGGGACCTGGTTAAGTGACTTGAGAAGAATACCTTGCCAATTTGAGTGTTTTTATATATAAGTTTGTTAGAAAATGAAGTTGAAAGAAAATGAAAGAAATCTTCCTTTTGCTTCACTAAATTAAATACTTTCTATTTTATCCTATTAATTTTTTGTGATGGTATGATTAAAAGTGTAACCCAAAAGTCAATAAAAGAGATGTTTTTGGAAGTGGAGTCAGATGACAAAGCAACTTTTGTCTCTAAATTCACCTGTCTCCTTTCTTGTGCTGAGAAGTATTGGTAGGCACTCCTGATAGTACAGTGGTTTCTCGACAGTCCTAATCAGTATGGGTACAGAATTATTTGAGACTTATGGTGATAACCAGCCCAAGAGCCAAAAATAACTGGTCTTGTCACCTGTGTTATTATCATTAGGGGTCATGAGGTTGGTCAAAAAAAAGAGGTTATATTAATTACTTCTATTAGTGCAAATTGCCTCTTGAAGTTGGCCTGCAGTGTTTGGCAGGTGGAATGCCTTGAGCTGTATATGAACTATCATCTGAGGGGCTTAAGAAAGTCCTTCTAGCTGTGCTACTCCCCATTTCCTAGCCCCGCTACTATACAGAACAGCTTATAGAATGTTGGAATTGGACATTCAACTAAATATTTGTCTTTATAGTACTCTGTTAAATATATGGGTCAAGTGAATTGTATTCCACAATAAATCTAAGCATATTAGCTTACCAGAAAGAAAGTATCCCAAACATATGTTTTAGAAAATTGTATGAAGAGGGAAGGTGAGTTCTCCCTGAGGTTCAGGGCATTTTTTTAGGAAAGAAAAAATTTTTTTAAAAGGCCGTGAGTAATGTGAGCAAAAGAACTGTACTAATACGGTAACCATATGTGCCATTCATGTGTCCTATGGATCAATTGATATGTGGCTACTCAGAAGTGAGATGTGCTATAAGTGTGAAATACACACAGATTTAAAAGATATCTCAAAATATTACAGAATTTATTTTTAAAATTGCAACACAAAAAGAGGGACACTTTATAACAGCATTTATATAATGACAACCCAAAGGAAAGGAAGAATCTGTAGAAAGAGTGCTGAGTGAAACAGAGGCAAGAAAACTATCAGGCATTGATTTCATAAAAATGGTTATAAGGAAGCTCAATGAACTCAGTTAGAATGACAAAGAAGTGCAAGGAAACTTACAAGGAATTTACTGTGAACTATATCAGCATGAAAAAGGACATGGAAACTATCAATAAGGGCCAAGAGGAAATGAAGAATATGATTTCTGAATTGAAGACAGGAGTAGAAAGAATAAAAAGCAGACTAGATGAGGCAGAGGGCAGAATCAGCAAGTTGGATGACAAGGTAGAAAAAAATTTCCAGACAGAGCAACAAAATGAAAAGAGAATCAAAAAGAATCAAGATGGTTTAAGGGAGCTGCAGGACAACATTAAACATAATAATATATGTTTCGTAGGAATACCAGAAGAAGAAGAAGAGTAGCAAGGCATAGGAAACCTTTTGGAAAAAGTCATGACAGAAAACTTCCTTAACTTGATAAGAGAAAAAGTCACACAAGCCCAGGGAGCACAGTGGGTCCTAATCAAGATGAATCCAAAGAGCCCCATGCCAAAGCACATCATAATAAAAAGGGAAAAAAATAAGGACAAAGAGAGAATGTTAAATACAGCAAGGGAGAAACAGCTAGTAACATACAAGGAAGCCCCAATAAGGTTATCAGCTGATTACTTAACAGACACACTACAAACCAGAAGGGAATGGCAAGAAATATCCCAAAACATGAAAAACAAAGGCCTGCAACCAAGGCTACTCTACCCAGCAAGACTCTCATTTAAAATGAGAGGTAAAATGAAGGCAAAATAAGGAGGTTCCTAGACTCCTAAAAAAGGCTAAATGGACACATCTCCACCAAACCAGCATTGAGAGAGGTGCTAAAGGGACTGCTCTAAGAAGTGGTGGGGAGGGGCAGAGAGAGAGAGAGAGAGAGACAAGAACAAAGGGAAAGATGGCAATAAATAAGAGCTTATAAATAATAACCTTAAATGTAAATGGATTAAATGCTCCAATCAAAAGACATAGGGTAGCTGAATGGATAAGAAAACATGACCTTCATATATGCTATCTACAAAAGATCTGCCTCAGAATGAAAGACATACACAGACTGTAAGTTAAGGGTTAGGAAAAATTATTCCAAGCAAATAGACCTGAAAAAAAAGCTGGAGTAGCAGTACTTATATCAGACAAATAGGCTTCAAGACAAAGGCCATAAAAACGGACAAACAAGGTCACTTCATAATACCTAACAGAACAATCCATCAAGAAGACATAGCCCTTGTAAATATATATGTACTTACATAGGAGCACCAATATATATATAAGGAAAATCTTAGAGGACTTCAATAAAGATATAAAAAGCAACACACTCATAGTAGAGGTTTTTAACACCCCATTGTCAATAATAGATAGACCTTCCAAGCAAATAATCAACAAAGGCATTGTGGTATTGAACAACAATCTAGATCTAGATTAAGTCCAATCAAATGGGCTTAGTTGATATATACAGTACCTTTCACCACAAAGAGGCAAAATATACATTCTTTTCAAATGAACATGGAAAATTTTCAAGGAAAGACTACATGATATGACACAAAATAAGCCTCAACAAACTCAAGAAAATTGAAGGCATATCAAGCATTGTCTTGTACCACAATGGCTTGAAACTAGAAACCAATCTCAAGAGAAACATTTAAATTCATGGCGACTGAATAACATGCTATTAAACAATGAATGGGTTAAAAATGAGATAAGGAAGAAATGAAAAAGTATCTGGAAACAAATGAAAATGAACAAAGAACATACCAAAACTTATGAGAGACAGCGAAGTTAGTCCTGAGAGGGAAGTTCATAGCAATACAGGCCTGCCTAAAAAAAAATGATAGAAAAATTTCAAATAAACAACCTAACTCTTCATCTACAAGAACTAGAGGAATAACAACAAACAAAGCCCAGAGTGCATAGAAGGAAGGAAACAGTCAAGATCAGAGCAGAATTAAATGACATCGAGGCTAAAAGAACAATTTAATGGATCAAGAAATCCAGGAGCTGTTTCTTTGAAAAGATAAACAAAATTGATAAACATTTAACCAGATGCATCAAGAACAAAAAGAGAGAGGACCCACATAAACAAAATCAGAAATGAAAGAGAAGTTACCACTAATACCATAGAAATATAAAAGATTATGAGAAATTACTACAACAATATACCAAGAAATTTAACAACCTGGGTAAAATGGTGAAATTCCTAGAAACACATAATCCTCTAAAACTGAAACAAGAAGAAGCAGAAAGCCTGAATAGATCAATAACAGCTAGTAAAATTGAAGCAGCAATAAAAAAATATCTCAGCAAGCAAAAACTCTGGGTTGGACAGCTTCGCAGGCAAATTTTACCAAACATTTAGGGAAGGGTTAACTCCTATCCTTCTCAAACTATTAAAAAAATTCAAGAAGCAGGAAGAGTCCCAAACTCTTTTTATGAGTCCAGCATTATCCTAATTAAAACAAACAAACAAACAAACAGGAAAATACAAAGAAAGAAAACTACAGACCAATATCACTGGTGAACATAGATGCTAAAATCCTCATCAAAATATCAGCAAATGGGACCCAGCAAATACATTAACAAGATCATGCATATGATCAAGTGGGATTCATCCCCAGGATGCAAGGCTGGTACAATATTCACAAATCAGTAAACATAATACACCACATAAACAAAATTAAATATAAAAATCATATGATCTTATCAATAGATGCTGAAAAAACATTTGATAAAGCACAGCACCCATGGACATGGACATGGACAACAGGGTGGGGATGCACTGTGGGAGCATGTGTTGGGCAGGGCATGGGAGAGCAATGGTGAAATATTGGGACAACTATAATAGAAAAACAAAACAAAATACAAAAAAAATCATAAAAAGATACTACGAAAATTTGCTCTATGCCACCAGATTGGACAATCTAGAAGAAATGGTAAATTCTTGGAATCATCTAACTTTCCTAGAATGAATCATAAAGAAATAAAAAAAAATTAACAGACTGATCACTAGTTATAAAATTGAAATGGTAATCATAAAACTCCCCCAAAACAATAGTCTAGGACCAGATGACTCCATGAGTGAATTCCACCAAACATGCAAAGCAGACTTAATACTTATCCTTCTCAAATTCTTCCAAAAAATTGAAGAGGAAGGAATGCTTCTTAACTCATTTCATGAGGCTAACATTGCCCTAATACAAAAACTAGGCAAGGACAATACAAAAAGGGAAAATTATAGGCCAGTATCTTTGAACACAAGTGCAAAAATCCTCAACAAAATCATAGCAAGTCAAATACAACAATACGTTAAAAAAATTATACATGACTATCAAATGGAATTCATTCCAGTGTTTCAAGGGTTGTTCAATATTTACAAATTAATGTGATATACTACATTGACAAAATGAGGGATAAAAATTATATGGTCACTTCAATAGATACAGGTAAAGCATTTGATAGGCTACATCTATTTATGGTAAAAACTCTAAACAAAATGGGGATAGAAAAAAGTACCCTGATATAATTAAGGTCATGCATGACAAGTCCACAGCTAACATAGCAATTGAGAAAATCTGAAAGATTTTCCTCCAAGATCAGTAATGATACAAGGATGCCTACTTTTACTACTTTTATTTAATATAGCACAGGTAGTTCTAGCCAAACAATATAGACAAGAAAAAGAAATAAAAGTCATCCAAATAGGAAAGAAAGGAGTAAAACTGTCACTATTTTCAGATGACATAATTTATATAGAGAGAAATCTAAAGACTTCCCTGAAAACTGTTAGAAATATGAAACAACTACAAGGAATTTCAAATATAAAATTCATATACAAAAATCTGTTATTTCTGTACACTAACAACAAACTATCAGAAAGAGAAACAAAATAATCCCATTTGCAGTCACAATAGAAAGGTTAAATACCTAGCAAGAAATAACAACCTACAAGACATTGGTGGAGTAAATTGAAGAAGATGCAAAGAAATAGAAAGATATTCTGTGTTCGTGAATTGGTAGAATTAACATTGTTAAAATGTCCATATTATGTAAAGCAGTCTACACATTCAGTGCAATCCTAATAAAAATTCCCATGGCATTTTTCACAGAAATAGTACAAAATATTTAAAATTTTTTTATGGAACCACAAAAGACTTCAAATAGTCAAAGCAATCCTGAGGGAAGAAAAGAACAAAACCAGGGATAGTATACTCTGATTTTAAACTATACTACAAAGTTATAGTAATCAAAACAGTGTGGTTTTGACAGAAAAACACACAGGCCAATGGAACAGAATTCAGAACCCAGGAATAAACCCACACATACATTGGCAACCGATTTATGACAAAGGAGTCAAGAAAATACAATGGGGAAAAGAAAGTCTCTTTAATAAATGGTGTTGAAAAAACAAGACAGACACATGCAAAAGAATGAAACTAGATTGCCATCTTATACAACACTAAAAAATTAATTCAAAAATGTATTAAAGATTTAAATGTAAGACCTGAAATAAAATACATGGGAAAAAACAAAGGCACTAAGCCACTGATCATTGGTTTTAGTGATTTCTTTTTGTGAATTTTACTCCAAATGCAAGAGAAATAAAAAGTAAACAAATGTGACTATATCAAACTCAAAATATTCTGCACAACAAAAGAAACCATCGATGTGTAAATAGTAAACTGACCAACTGGAAGAATATATTTAAAAGTGATATTTCCAATAAGGAGTTAATATCCAACATATTTTTTAAAACCTTACATAACTGAACAACAAAAACAACAACAAAAACAGTAAGAAATGGGCAGAGGATCTGATAGACATTTTTCAAAGGAAGACATACAGATGGCTAAGAGATACATATGATGGTCAACATTGCTAACTATAAGGGAAATGCAAATTAAAATCACAATGAAATATTGTTTCACACCTGTTAGAATGGCTATTATCAAAACGATAAGAAAGAACTAGTGCTGGGGATGCAGTGGAAAAAAGGGAACTCTTGTACACTGCTGGTGGGAATGTAAATTGGTGCAGCTACTACCAAAGCAGATTAAGGTCAGTTGAGGCCCCGGGAGCAGAAGAAAATATTGGGCCCCTTAAAAAAAAAGAGAGAGAGACAGGGAAAATAAAAATACAAACCTTCAGAAGCCAGGACCCAGGGAGCATACCCCTGGGGCACCTGCCTTTAAATTCTCCTCTGAACCACTATGGAAAACAGTATGAGTTTCCTCAACAAATTAATAATTGAACTACTGTATCATCCAGTAATTTCTCTTTTGGATATTGACCCAAAGAGTATGAAAACACTTATTCAAAAAGATATATACATTGTTATGTTTAATGCAGCATTACATATAAAAGCCAAGATATGGAAACAATCTTAGTGCCCATTGCCAGATAAAATGTTTTATATATGCATTATATATAAATATATACATATATATGTATATGTATAAATATATATCTATAATAAAATACTACTTGGTCATAAAAATGATGAAAAATTGCCATCTGCAACAGCATGGATGGATCTTGAGAGTACTATATCACATGAAAGAAATCAGATGGAAAAGTTAAAAAATAAATCAGAACAGAGTCATAGATACAGACAACAGATTGGTGGTTACAAGAGAGGAAGAGGGGCAGGGAGAAGGCGGACTGGGTAAAGGGGATCCAATACATGGTAATAAATGGAAACTAGACTTTGGTGGTAGACACACCATAGTGCACACAAATATTAAATTATAATGTTGTCCACCTGAAATTTATATAATGAAAACACTCACATTTAACAGAAAGAAGAATTCGTCTAAAATGTACTGAGCTATAAAAGATGATTTAGTAAGTGGAAGGACAAACCTTGTTTTTAGGTAGGTAAAGTCAGTGTGGTAAAATGTAAATATTAATTAGAACATTTAAAAGTTTTGTTTTTAAATTTGAAGAATGTTCCTAAAGTACACCCAGAAAAAAAATCTGTGTAAATAACCATCAAAATGGTACAAGAGAGGTAAAAACTACTCCATATAAAATAAAACAGAAAACAATACTTGAAATATTTTCATTTTAATATCTATAAATAGACTCAGGTACATGTCAGAAATATGCATATGATTATGTCAGCATTGCACATCACAGGGAAATATATCAATAATAATGACATAATTTGGAAAAAATAAAATTAATTACAGATGAATCAAAGATTTAAGCATTAAAATGAAACCATAATAGCTTAAGAAAAAAGTCAGGTTATAAAGTAATTTTAGATTCAGGGAAGCCTAAGTGTTATATAAAACAGAAAACAATGAAGGAAATGACCAATAAATTGCATTATATAAAATTTAAATATCTATTTGAACAAATAGTAATAAAATCCAGAAGTACAAATTATAAAGTTAAAAAAAAACTATTACTAATACATGTTATAAGAAAAAGTTAAATTTTTGATATAGTTACTAATAAATCAGTAAAGACAAACAAGTAGATATATGGAGAAAGACCCTAGTTAATTTACAGAAAAAGAAAAAATGGACATTGCTACAAACTTTCAAAATATCTATTTCTATTTTTACTTCAGGATATTTAAATTACAAAGTCTTCCAATTTCAAAAGGTAGAGGGCAGTCAATCTATTGGGTGTGTAAAAGAATTTGTCACTCATAGAGAGATTTAATGTGTAAATATGCCTTTTCCTTTGAGAAATGTGCATATCCAACTGATAATAAATTTGTTCTTTAAATCAGCCTGACATTTTTTTATTCTCTTTCCCCCTGCCCTCTTTTTGAATGTATTGAATTACAAATGATTTATATGGTACTTCCAGTAATGTAAATATGTTTAGTGGTATTGAGGATGGCAAATTTTTAAAAGATAGTCGTTACTGACTTTGCCCACATGTCTCTTGGTAGCTACACAAATGATTCAGGAATTATAGTTTGTGCATATTGAAAGTTTTGTTCTCTGTTTACTTCGGCAAGCATGGAAATGAAGTACACAATCTTGCCATGTTAATGGCAGTAGAACCAGATTTCTGGAGAGTGTCCAAATGAAAAGTAAACATAATAAGCAGAAACAGCGACATTGTTGCCACTTACAAAAACAAAAATAATATGTTATTTGCATTTAAATGTGAATATAAGGATTCACTTTCAGAGTAAATCTTGCCATTTTCTCGAATGGAAAATTTTACATTACACATGAGAAAGCTCTATTTTGCTTCTTTCCACTTTGGTAAGTACATAACCACGCAAAAAGCTTTCACCTTTCTTAATAATTACTTGTTGCTTTTTTAAAAAAGTATTTCCAACCACGCAGTATATTTTTACATAATATCAAATATACAACTATATGTGTGCACTGTATTTATTTAAGACCCTGTATTTCAGCAACAAAAGATGTAGCTGAGCACTGGTTGGTGTGACTGAGTCCCAGCCTGCAAATCAAAAGGTCGCTGGTTCAAATCCCAGTCAGGGCACGTATCTGGACTGCAGGCTAGGTCCCCAGTTGGCGAGTGAGAGAGCACCGATTGATGTATCTGTCTCACCTGATGCTTCTCTCCCTATCTTTCTCCCTCCCCTCTCCTCTCTCTAAAAATAAGTAAATAAAATCTTTATTAAAAAAAAAGAAAAGATGTAGCTGATAAAACAGGTCTATTGGTCTGTGCTGGTTCCTCTTGTTCCCCAGGAATTTGATCATCAAGAGAAACAGATCTCCTGCCTTCAGGAATTATCTTATTTTTTCAGGAAAAATATAACATTTTTTTACTTGGGAATTTTGTTTGCATCTTTCATTTTTCCTTTTGCCATCACAGGCAATATTAGAATACAGAGGCCCGTCATGACTTTCCTCAAGCTTGCACTGATTTTTGGTGAAGATGTGTTAGGTATTGTTTTATAACTTGAATTTCAGCAGAAGGACTCATAAATTTTGAATGCATATTCGTTATGAAAAACAAAACAAAAATAATAAATGGCAGTCTCTGTGATCACTTAACCAAAACATTGTTAGGAAACTGTTTCATCCATTAAAATTATAACAAAGATTTTGGTAGAAAAACATAGGCTTTGATTAAACTTTGACAAAAATATGTAATTGTGATTGAAAAATGCATTAAACTGTGAACCATTCTAATACATTTATTTCTTGTCAGCAATAAAAATAATTCCAAGAAAATCTTCTCATACTTTATTAACATTCATGTTAAATTACAATGTTAAAGAAATAGAAACTTCAATACAATTTTTAGAAATCACGTTTTATTTTTTTTACCAATATTTATATTGCTATGTAAGAATATGCAGAAACATAGGCTTCAAGCACTTTTTATATAATGAAAAATGATGAATTATGATAAGTAGTATCTTTTCCTATCTCAATGGTGGTGTTGAAAGAGAATTAAGCATTAATGCCCAAAGGCATCCTTTGTATGAAATAGATCAACTTCTCTCCTAGGCACCATCTTTGGGAGAATTAAGAAAATAGTCAAACATATTGTTTCTTGTGTTTTGTGGTCCAGGTAAGATTGAGATTGCACATACATACCATGTACTACACATATAAACATATCACATATATAATGTGCAAACAACACATATATGTAATATATGCACAAGCACATATGGCTACATGCATGCAGGTATGTATCCACACATATGCATATAAGTATGCACACAGAAAAGTGTGCTTACATGCATATACTTTAGGGTATATACATTGGTACATATACTTAATAATGTATGGAGACAGAACAGTAGTCACGCTTCAAGTAAAAATAATCGTATGGTGGTAGTTTGGGGACTTAAAGAAGGATAGTAACATTCTCTCAGGACAATATTTGTGACTGGTATCAACTACATATTAATGAGGCATGTCGCTTTTAACCAGTTTACAAAGTCCTTTAACACATGGTAAACTCTAAAGTTTATTAGATTGCTGACTGAACCTAAGAATAACACACAAAATGGACATCACCTCTGGTGTCAGCTCTAATGCATACTATAGACTGATTGTTCTGCCCCCGATACCCAGAACTCTAGACAATCATAAGTGGGGAGGGGTGGCTTCAGTGTCATAGACGGGGTGTCAGGAAGTGTCTTCAGGTGCTGTTTGGGAAACTGTGTGGCTGAGCCTTTAAGGGTGAGGCACGTGGCAGCAGGTTAGGAGTAGTCGAGGCTGAGGATGTCCATACTGTCTGTGTCATTCTGTATAACAACTAAAATAATCATCTGCTTCATTGATTAAAGCAATTCTATTTTCCCAATCAGTCAGATCAAATAATACCCCACAAAACAAATACTTTACACTAAAGGTGAACCACCTAGCATTTGACTTTGACAGTAGATTTTAGAAGATTTGGATTTTTTAAATACTATAGGATATTCAGAAACATGTGCCACTGTAATCAGCAGAGTTTTCTTGTACACAAAGACAAGCCATAGTTATTTAAATTTGAAAGGAATTTAAAGTATATTTACTAGAAAAATCTATAATTTTAATTCACCAGAATGTTTTTTAAAAAAGCTTTCAAAGTTTCTGAAAGACTATTTTCTGTAAGTTGTTTTGCCGTTCAATTTATTCTGCCACCTGTTATTTTTCTCCCTGGATTTTCTAGAAGTCATTTTTGGACCATTTGATAGTACTATAAAAAGAGCCCCACTTCCTATGGTATAATAGACTCTGGGTTTGACAGTTTAACAAATACACACTGAGAGTCCACTGTGTGCCAAGAGCTATGATATTTATTTTTCCAAGGGAAATGCTTAAGCCAGGGTGTATGTAATTCTCCATCTGTTTATTTAGGAATATGTTTCTTTGTTACCGTGATTATGTTCATAATTTTCCTATTAAATAATAGGCTTTAGGAAAACAAGAATTTTATCCCTGGGTTTATTGTGCTTTTGGGTGTATTTTAGGGTAATTTAATAAATATAAATTATTTTTGAAAAGTCTTTTGTTACAAACTACTGTTTTATTATAGCTTTTTTGAATAGAAAATTATAAATTTCTAAATTTAGTGAGCCATGTCAGTAATGTGTTTCTATTACATAAAGCGCTATATCTAGCAGAATTATTATGTTTGTAAAATCTATTTCTCATTGTGGAATTTTGTTCATTTTTGTTTTTCAGTCTCCTTAACAACAACCAAATCAGAAAGATATCCAGAAATGCTTTTGAAGGACTTGAAAATTTGTTATATCTGTAAGTTGCAAGAAAGGTCAACAATAACTTATGATATCAATAGATTATTTTAGCTTTTTTGTTGATTCAACCAAAGTAATTCATCTTCTTGAAAAGCACTACCAACCTCTGCAAAAAACTCACATTTCTAAATGAAGTCAATTGTTGCTTTAAATAGATGTTTCATCTGAAAATATTCAAATATTTATGCACACTTCTATCTCCAGCACTGTAACAAAAATTCTAAATCAGAGCAAAATAACAACGCAACAGTTTGTTCAACTTTCACTTTCAAATCTAATTAATCAATAATTGTAAAAATTCTATAGATCCGAAAGAAGCTTTATGTCAGCTCAGCCATCCAAGACCTTCTAAAGCCAGTGATCAAATATGAAATACACTAATGAACTTCGGGTAAGAACCAAATTTTGGAAAATTTAGCTCACCAGTATAACCTTTACTTATGTTGCTCATTGTATTTTTATTGGCTTCTTTTTTTTAACTGTCTTATCTGAAATTTAATGTCATTCCCCTGGGACTAATCCTAGGTCATGTAAACCTCCTCTCTTGTTTCTCCATCATTGCCCTGTTTATTTCATTTATTATATATACCATAACGTTCAAGATTTTCTCCCATGTTTTTTACTTGATTATTTTCTGAGTTTTCCATTGGATTCTGTGAAGGCAAGTGGTCATACTCCTCTTATGTACCACACATTCCAGCATCTAAAACATAGTAGCTGCTCATTAAATATTTGTTGAATAAATAAGAAAAAATAAGGTGCTCAATAAATATTTGATATTTGATTAATACTCTTAGTTATGTTGAGTTTATTATTTTTTGAGCAAAGTGATAACACAATTAAATGCCTCAGCTTTTCTGGGGGTGGAATATGTTTCAATCTATTATTTATTTTGTGTTTTTCTGCAAGGACTTCAGTTTTCTATATTACATAAGGTAGTTACAGTGCAAGTCTATTCAGGAGGCTAGTTTTCATTAGACCGAGTATACCGTGGAATTGCAGCTTTCCCCCTCTAAACACAAAGGAGAGCACGTATTTTTCTCTAAAGAAAAAGGATTTCTGAACTCTTCTGAAACTCTAACATGTTTTGGTCCAAAACATATCATTGATTCCCTTGGACAAATATAAACTGAAATGTCTTAGGACAAATTTTGCTTTTAGATTCACAAGACAAAGTACAATTATTTGAGAATATCTTTGGAAACTGTGATTCATCTAAGATCAGCTGAATTTACCCTTACTGGTTTGGCTCAGATGACTGGGCATCATCCCAGAAAGCTAAAGATCACCAGTTTGATTCTCAGAGGGGCTCATGCCTAGGTTGCGGGTTTGGTCTGATTCAGTCCTTGGTTAATTGCGTATGAGAAGCAACCAATTGATGTTTCTCTCTCACATCAATGTTTCTTTCCCTCTCTTCTCCCTCCATTCCCTTCTCTCTATAAATAATTTTTTTTTAAAGATTGGTTGAATTTTAGACCTGAGATATACTGAAAAACTGAGAGCAAAATGTTCATTTTTTGGTTTAACCGACCAGTAACTGTTAAGCAAAGCGCACCCTGTATTCATTATTGTTAACCAAATTAGAAATAGTCTAATAATAAACTCAAAAATAAAATGTATTTATTCAGAAACATCTTAACATATACAAAGTTATAGCATCACTTATGAGCACTGAACAACTTTTAAAAAATTATCCATAGGGCAAAAACTGTTGCATATCTTGCATGTTAGAGATAAACTGAGCATCATTTGGAAGTATTTAAAGGGGAAATTTATTCCACATTCGAATCCATGATGTCTATCTCTGGGTATGGTTCCCATTTCCAAAGTTTAGTTTCTTCTCCGAGTTATAGCTTTTTCTCCCCCTTCTTCTAGCCCAGCTCTTGGCATCATTGTCCTCATGAACTCCTATTACTGAACACTACTTCCTCTGCAAAACTTGCCTGCTTAGATCTCTGGATAAATGTATCATTTGCAATTGTATATTTAGCACTGGCTTTTTCCATCACTTTCCAGTTTCAGAATTTATTTGGAGTCTTCCCCATGCCTTTTGCAACATATAGTTAAAATGACCTTGTGGAAACTTGGGCAAGTGAGTGTCATTGAACAATCTGACCTTTAATGATGTAAACTTGAGGAGTACAGCTCACTATTTCTGGCCACTGTTTTAACCCTCTCTGAGGATTAATGACAATGTAATAAAATGAATGGGTTTCTTGTTCACTCTTATCAGTGAGCTTTTGCTGTGTACTAAACTATTCTAGAACTTAGTGACTAAAAGCGATAAAGAGTTGCTACATGTCATGATTGATTTATAGGTTGACTAGGCAGTTCCTCTGGTTTAGGCTGGCTCAGTTGGGGTTGGAAGGTCTAGGATCATTTCACTCATATATCTGGCAAATGCGCAGTATCATTTAAGATGGTTTTCTCCTCCATGTGAACTCTTATCCTCTAGCCAGTGAAATTGTCCTTGTTCATAAAGTGATCTTGTTCTTAGTGCCATCAGGAATGAATTTCTCATGCCTTACTTGGGTCATGTTTGCTAGTGCTTCATTTCCCAAGTCAAGTCACATGGCCAAGATCTAATTCAAGTAAGCATTGGAGTAATAGATTCCAATCTCTTGGTAGGAAAAGTAGCAGAATCACTTTTCAAAGGGATATGAATCCAGAGGAGAGAAACGTGTGACCATTTCTATAATCTACTACATTCACTTACGGATTGGGGAGTTCCAAGAGTGAGGCCTAGGTTGCAGTCACAATCAGTCACATCCTGCATTAGCCACCAGGATAGATGTATGCAATGGTACCATATTCACAAAGGGAGAAGAGGTCATGTCTACTTGGTGACTTGGGGAGACTGCAGGCAGGTTAGACTTGATGGAAGGAAAAATGCTTCAGCTTAATCTTGAAAAGAAGATGCATTAGAAAAAGCAAGACAGTGTTTGGTATGTTTTGGAAACTGTAAGTATCTTTTAATGACTGGATTATAGGGTCCGAACAGAACATGATGAGAGGTAAGGCTGATGAATTTGACAGAGGTAAAATAATGGGGAGGGTTGTATGCCAACAACCTCTGTCTCCACTTATTAACCTCTTATTTACTTTTACTCACCTCAAATCAGCCTCCACTCATATGACTCCACCTGAAGTTCTCTGAAAATATGTTTATGTTGCTAAACATATTAAAAACATTCTGTTACATACTGTGTTAAATCATGCCTAGTGATTTACTTTGTTTGCCACTCATCTTTTTGGAAACTTACTTGGTGTTAGTGACAACTCACGTTCCTGGTTTTCCCTTCATTGTTCTGCCTGCTTCTCAGATTCCTTCATCTAGAGTTCTGTCCCAGGATCTGTCATTTTTCATACTGTGTATCTCCCTGTGGTTGAACATATCTGCTTCCATTATATTGGTATCAGTTATTATCAACATGCTGCTGACTCACAAATATTCATTTTTAGCCTAAATTTGTTTGATGTTTCAAAATCTTCATATATACACAGATACTTGTTTACTCAATATTTCCACTGATATGTCCCATGGGAGCTTCAAAGTCAACATGACTTACACTTAAATGATTATCTTTCTCCATTTAAAGCTGCTCCTTATTTTCCCTTCAAAAATATTTCTTATTTTGATAAAAGATGACAGACTCATACAGTCATTGAAACTAAATATTCATGAATCATATTGGCTTTCTCCCAATTCCTCACCTGCTATATATGGTTAGTTCAAAAGTCCTGTAGATCCTACCTTTACATTGTTCACAGCTTTTTGTCCTATTTATTATTCTGTGCTGACTTCAATTTTATCCTTGTTAACCACCACACTGACTATAAGAAAACCTCATCTGTCTGTCAAAGTCTTTCCTCCTCTAAATTTCTGAAGGACAGACAGTTCTCTTAAAAACAAAACAAAACAAAACAAAACAAAATATCAATCATGCCATTCTCTTAAGTGTCCTTCAGTGGCTCCCCACTGCTGTTTGAATACACCACAGGAAAGATTTGACTTCATTTACATTTTCACCTTTCTTGACAATCACCTCCTTAACTGTGCTACAAAATTCCTGATGGGTGATATTTGATGCTCCTCCTGAATAACTGCTTTCAGATCCTCCCCAGGTTACCGGATTATACAAGGGTATTTTGTCTTCCAGTGAATCTTTCCTGCTCTCTTTGATACTCAGATCATATCATAGCTCTATTGCTCATTATCTTCTGCAATGTGTATCAGCAAAACACAGTAACAGTAATCTGTGCATCACACCTGTAAGGTTTAACAGATGGGAAAAGTGAACGCAGAGTAACTAACTTCACCAGGGGCACAAATATGGAAATACTGTGACTTCTAAGAATAAATTGGGGAATGGAAGGGGAGCACAGAGACTGGGGTAGAGGTGGAGGGGAGTAACACAGGTCTCTACCCCGTGTGAGAGGGAGTGCCCTAATTTACTGAGTGAGTGGTCGTGTTTACTTAACTTAGATAGTTGTATCAAACTATCATAACTCAGTGAGAACAAGCATCAACTAATGTAACTCTGAATCTACTTTCATCATTTCTGATTATCATCTAATTCCCATATAGATTTACCTTCAGGGAAAGAATACACAGGCTAGCCAGTGGATAAGAGCAGTCTGATCTTCAGGAAAGTCAAATTACTTCTGTTCTTCTATGAGTTTGGCTTGGGTAGATCAGTTTCCAAAGGCATAAAATATATTTGGGTGCTCTGACCAAATCTATTTTACAGGCCAAGCTGAGGAACCAAGGCAGTGGCCTCTGGGAGAGCAATGCCTTCTGGGAGATCCTCTTTGGGCCATTAATTCAACCTCCCTCTGCAACATCTGCTCTCCCCTTCTATGCCTGCAACTATTTTCTGTATAGAAAAAGTAAGCAGAAGGACATTTCAGCATTACTTTATAATTTTTAAATATAAAAACTCTGTTAGCATATTTTTGCCAGGAAATTTTAGTTTTTATCTATCTGTCTATTCTTCCATCTATCCATCTGTCCAAGCATCCAGCAATGTACACCTCTAACATCTATTCACCCATCCATCAATCATGTAATACACACCTACCACATACCAGGTCCTGTTCTGGCCCTACGATATTGTGGTGCGGAAAAAAGGAATGATTCTTGATATTATCGAGTCTATAGACTGATTGAGCAGATGGACATTATTTGTGAATTTTCTTTCTTAATATTTTAATTGTAGATTGCCATGCCCTGTGCGTGGGGGATCAGTGATGTCCAAAATAAGGTTCAAGAAACCTGAGAAGGGGTGTTTCAATTTGATCCAGACTCTCCGATGTTTAATTTTATGCTCTCATGAATATCCAAAAAAGATGTCATTTTTCCTGGCATATATGAATTTATGAAGCAGTTTGGTGGTACAAGCTTAACCTTATACAGGAAAAGGACCAGAAAGACTGTTTTCCTAGTCGAAACAATCCATGAGCGCAAGCACTCTTTTTTGTCCAGAGATTTCCCTCACTCTTTCCTGCTTCCTGATTTCTATTTGGCTTCAGACCTTTTGAGACAATGTTTCCCAAATCCACCACCTCACTGTCTCTAACCTGCTATTCACCTGGGCAGTGTTTGTAGCAAATAGTGTCCAGGTTGGAGAAAAAGGAGGGAGGAGTGGACTCAGCATTGCTTTAAATTGTATATTTGTTAATAATGCAAGAACTCGCTTTGGAATTTGAGTTCCATTAAAAATCTATTTAATGAACATCCAACTATTCACTTATCTATGTAACTTTAATTTTTAAAAAAATTGTTTATTGTTCAAGTACAGTTGCCCCCATTTTCACCCCATTGCTCTCCCCTGCCCTCATTTAGATTTTTTTTTTCCAACTAGGAGTTCTCCTCACATTTCATATCACTTCTGAGCAGCAATAAGCTACTAGATATCGAGGAATTTGTTAAATGCTTTTGCTTTTCAGGCAAAATATATACATAGCCCCTGGTATTTAGAAGTATTAAATAAATGATGATTAAATTTACCTATGTTTTTAGTTTGTAAAATGGATGACTTAGAAAAAACATGATATTCAAAATTTTGATAGATGTGTAAAACAAATTGGAACTTGGATAAATTTCCAGAAAGAATGATTTCAGTTAAGTTATTCACTCATTCATTCAACAAACATTTTTTCATTATTTATTTTTAATAGAAGTTATTAGGGTAACATTGGTTAATGAAATAATATAGGTTTCAGGTGTACGATTCTATAATACATCATCAGTTTATTGTGTTGTGTGTTCACTACCCCAACCAAGTCTCCTTTTGTTTTTATTTATCCCCTTTTTACCCTATTCTACCTCCGCCAGTTTTGGTTTCCCTCTGGTAATCACCATACTGTTGTCTGTGTCTACAAGTTTTTTTGTTTTTTGTTTTCCAATGCTTAATCCCTTCACTTTTTTCACCCAGCCCCCCAACGCTCCTCCCCTCTCACAGCTGTCAGTCTATTTTCTGTACCTATGAGTCTGTTTCTGTTTTGTTAGTTTATTTTGTTCATTAGATTCTACACACAAGTGAAATCATATGGTCCTTGTCTTTCTTTGACTGGCTTATTTCACTTACTATAATATTCTGAAATCCATCTATGCTGTTGCAAAGAGTAAGGTTTCCGTCCTTTTAAAGGCTGAATAGTGTAAATGTACCACTGCTTTATCCACTTACTTACCAATGGGCATATTGGCTGCTTCCAAATCTTGGCTATTGTAAAAATGCTGCAATGAACATAGAGATGCATATATTCATTTGAATTAGTGTTTTGGGTTTCCTCAGGTATATTTCCAAAGTGGAATCACTGTGTCATAAGGCGGTTCAATTTTTAATTTTTTGAAGAAACTCCATACTGCTTTCCACAGTGGCTGCACAAATCTGCACTCTCAGCAACAGTGCACGATGGTTCTTTTTTCTTCATATCCTCAGCAACGTTGTTGATTGTCGATTTATTGATGACTAAATATGAGGGTGGAGGAAAAGGCTTAGCATAGGTTTTGTTTTGTAGTTCAAGATCACACTTTTGTTGGCACACTAAAGTACAATATCTTTAATAAATATAGGCTTTTGGGATGTGTCTTTAGATTCTATGATACTATATTATTCCTGTAAGACCCTTACCTGTGGCTTCTTGCTTTCTTCCTTCCCTTTAATATAGTAATTCTCCACAAGATACCTTACCCTTCTCATTTCCTCACTTTCCCAGACCCAATATTCTAATTTTTCAGGAACTACTGCTCTGACGCTCACCTCACCATGGCTCAGACAGGTTTTCGTCAGGGCAGTCGTCTCGGTCTTTCCTGTTCCACCTGCTACCGCCATCCCACTCATGAGAAATCTTTGCCTGACTCTCTTCTGCAAAGTGAGCTCTGGGGCTAACTTTTCTGGTTAGCATTTCTTCCACTTAATGTGAATTGATCTAATATTCTCTCTCTTTAGTCATGGCATAGGTTGTATTCTGGTTAATTTGTTTTTCCTCTTTGTTGAGATGGTTGGTTTTTCAGGATGTATAGATAGATTTGAATTCCTATGGTTACCATTAGCTCACAGGAAACCAGAGGTTGAATTTTCCTTTATTGACTTAACCTGTGCAGGTCTAACTATAAAAGTTCCATTTGCTTCTTTTTCCGCTATTAACTGGTTACTTTTTCTATAAAATAAGAGTCTAAAACAATACATATACATGATTAAATATTATGGGTAGTTTTCCATTTTGGGACCTCTCAATGACCATTTATTTGATAATCTAGTTTAGTCTTTATGAAGCAATTCATAATTATCTAAATATGACAACAGTGAAATAACTTATTAATTCATTTATACACCTCTGTACAAATTGAGTCAATTTTTTTATGTCTCAAAATATGATACCCTAAAAGTAATGTGGGGCTTTGACATTCTAATAGTCTGAGAGTCCTTACTAGGGAAGTCTATCTGAGTCCTTTGGAGTAGAGTTACAAAATACTTCTTACCTGGTCTGTACCCCTGGAATAGATGCTTTCAACTTTGCTGCATATTACCATCACTGTGGGGTTTTGTTGAATCCCAATGCCTATTCCACCACCAGACACATTATGAAATCAGAATCAGCAGAGGTAGTCCCAGATACCAGTAACCACTACCCATCATCCATGGCATTGCTTTCTGTGGTTTCAGTTACCCACAGTCTGCACAGTTCAGATATATTAAATAGAGCCCTGGTTGGTGTGGCTCAGTTGGTTGGAGCATCTTCCTGTAATCTAAAGGTTGGAGGTTCGATTCCTATTCAGGGAACATGCATAGATTATGGATTTGGTCTCCAGTCTGGGTGCACATAGGAGATCAACTTTCTCTCTGACATTGATGTTTCTCTCTCTCCCTTCTTCTGTCTCTAAAATCAGTGAAAAAATGTCCTCAAGTCAGAATAAAAAATATTAAATGGAAAATTCCAGAAATAAATAATTCATAAGTTTTAAACTGCATGCTGTTCTGCATAGCATGATGAAATTTCATACTGTTTCATGACATCTTATCTGGGACTGAAATCGCCCCTTTGTCAAGCATACCCACACTGTACATGCTGCCTGTGCATCAGTCACTTGGTAGCATCTCGGTTATGAGATTATCACATCATCACAGTGCTTGTGTTCAACTAACCCTTGTTCTACTTATAGTATCCACGAAAGCACAAGAATAGGGTGCTGGCAATTTAGATATGCCAAAGAAAAGCCATAATGTGCTTCCTTTAAGTGGAAAGTTATGTGTGTATAGGAAAAATCATAATATATATAAGGTTCAGTACTATTTACAGTTTCAGGCATCCATTGGGGGTCTTAAAATGTATCCCCCATAGATAAGGGGAGAGGGGTACTGTAGAAGGCTTAAGGTAGAATTCAAAATGATGTCTTAAAAAATACTACTGATTCACATATTTCTTCACTAATTCATATGCCTCCACATTTGAGAACCACTAGTGCTTTTTGAGGCCACAGCTCAATGCTCCTTATAAGTCTGTTTGAAGACACATGGTCCAAGAAAATTATTTTCCTTGCAATCCAAATTTGTAACTATTTTTGAGACTTTGTGTCAAAGCAAGATCTTCCATAGTATCAAATGATGCTAAAGGAAAAAGAAAAATTTCCTGTTAGACACCTGGCACTACCTCTCCGAGAAACTACAGTGATTCTAATTCGTGAGAAGAGAAAGTAGTTTTGAACTTCCAAAACTTCATCAAACAAGATTTAGAAAAGCAGTCCTTTCACAATCGCATTCAGCTGGAATTATATTTGTATGGTGGCTACATCATTTGAGGGTGGTCCACACCAGAGTCACTGGGAAACCTGTTAAACAAGTGATTTCCTAGACTTAATCCCAAGAGAACTGGATAGAGCAGGACTTGGGGGATGGGGGCTCAGGATTTGTTTTTTAAGATGCACTCAGAATAGCTGTGAATCGTAGCCTATGGAAAGGCACACTCCAAAGGAACTTGGTAGAAATTTTCAGGAATTCTTAGTGCCTCAAAATCCCAGAGGCACAAGTAGAAAAGATCCAGGATTTCGCTTTTATAACATTTACAATAACCGTAAGTATTAGTTAAATAGTTTTGCCATCCTATATTTGAAGAAGAAAATATGAAGAAAGTACTCATACTTTAGATAAGTTGTTTCCATCAAATCTTTAGGTCAGGTTGGATATATCATCCTATTTGTAAATCTGTTTACAGCATTCTTTCCTGTAGGTTTTCAGCAGCAGCCAGTTAAGGACAAAAATACATCTTTTATTGAGTATGCTATTACAGTTGCCCCATTTTTCCCCTTTATCCCCTCCACCCTGCACCACATCCCATCATCCCCACACCTTAGTCCATGTCCATGGGCTGCACATACTAGTTCTTTGGCTTCTTAATTTCCCACACTACTACCAGCCTCCGTCTGTCCACTTTTTTTTCTTTGTCAACATTTTCCCACCACCATTTTCCCCAGCTCCACCCACCCCCACCTCCCACCCTCAATCCTTCCCCCATTTGGCTTTGTCCATGGGTCATTTATGCATGTCCCTTGATGACCCTTTCCCTCCCTTTCCCCTGTTATCCCCGACTCTCTTCCCCACTGGTTACTATCAGTTTGTTTTTTATGTTGTTTTCAATGCTGCTGGTTATATTTTGCTTGCTTGTATATTCTGTTGATTAGGTTCCACTTATAGGTGAGATTATGTGGTATCTGTTTCTCACTGACTAGATTATTTCACTTAGCATAATGCCCTCCAGTTCCACCATGCTGTTGTGAAAGGTAGTAGCTCCTTCTTCCTTTCTGCTGTGTAGTATTCCATTGTGTAAATGTACCACAGTTTTTTGATCCATTCATTTACTGATAGGCACCTCAGTTGCTTCCAATTCTTGGCTATTGTAAATTGTGCTGCTATGAACATTGGGGTTCATAGGTTCTTTAGAATTGGTGTTTCTGGATTCTTAGGGTATAATTCCAGCAGTGGAAATGCTGGGTCAAAAGGCAGTTTCATTTTTAGTTTTTTTTAGGAAATTCCAAACTGTTTTCACAGTGGCTGCACCAGTCTGCATTCCCACCAGCAGTGCACTAGGATTCCCTTTTCTCCACAAGCTCTCCAGCACTTGTTTGTTGATTTGTTTGTGATGGCCATTCTGGGTGGTGTGAAATGGTATCTCATTGTGGTTTTAATTGGCATCTCTCTGATGGCTAGTGGTGCTGAACATCCTTTCATGTGCCTCTGGGTCCTCTGTCTGTCCTCCTTGGAGAACTGTCTGTTCAGGTTCTTTGCCCATTTCAAAAGTACATCTTTTGAATCTGTTAATATGTTTTTATCCCCATTCAGACAAGTGCTCATGGTGATATTTGCCAGCTTTGCAAATGTAACTCTCGGTTCAATATATTCGGTATGATAGAATGCACTTTTAAAAATTGTTATAGTTGAACTTTTTCTTGCATAAGTTACTACTCAGTATATATGATCTCATTAGTCAGATTTTTTAATAATCACTTTATGTTTTAGAGTCTAAAGCAGTGATTCTTAATATCCTGGATCAATAATCCCTTTGAGACTCTTATATGAGTCTTCGAATTTTCTTACCCAGACAATTGAACATATTTCAATTAAATAAAATTTTTAATATATTTTTGGGACTATTAATGTGCCAAATCTCCTTAGATCCACACTGTAATTTAAAAAGTCATGATCTAAGATGAGTTCATGTGTTTTTTGGGTACCTACACAAAAATAAAATTCATACCCTTGATAAGCAAACCTTTAAATAACCCATATCTCTGGAACAGCTGTAAGTAATTAAAAACTTCCTTATTGAATCACTGATGGTTATGGTTCAAATAGAAACCTTTAAAAAATATATCATTATGTGATAGTTGAATAATTATTTGAAGCTTTGTAATGCAACTTAAATGATGGATTATTCTGTCATAAGTTGAATAAAAGTCAGGATGTATGAATCAGTTGGCATGAGGGCAGAAAGACTGAACTCAGCTGGAATTCCAGCTTCTGCATTACCTAGTTGTCTGCCATCAGGCAATTTTGTCTTCCCTGAGCCTCTGTTTCCAAATCTATAAAATGAAGTTAGTTCTGCTGTGAGGATTAAGATACTGCATGCAAAAAAATCTAGTTTATTGATTGATACAAAATGGCATTTTAGAATAGGTAATTGATAGCTGTGATTATTATTAATTTATGAAACAGGTTTATAGACATTTAACTGATATGAGCACTTCCAGAACATGAGATCTAACCTCTCATTTTACAAATAATAAAAGCAATTCCAAGCTTTGAATTCCATTCTAACCTCTCAATTCCAAATGATAAAAGGACTCATCTAAGATTAAAAGTTCATGGTATTATTGTTAAAACCTAGACCTCCTGATTTCTTCCTCATTGCACTTTTTAGCATTTCATGCTTTACTGCTAGTTTCAAAAATATGTCTGAAATTCCATAAACTTTAGATTTCCTTGTCAGGATTTTAGTGTGAAATATGAGTATCTCAATATGAAAAAGTTATGTCATGTACTGACACTGCTATGAACTACAGTTTGGTATAATAAACAGAGCTATCTCTCAATTATTAGTGCCTGCAATACTAATTAGATATTTGAAGAGATTTTTTTCTATTGATGACCAGCTATGGGATATTTTTTAAGCTCAGATATATAGAATGCTTGTTGACTTTTAATAAATAGGACTCAAGTACCAGAAGCCTTTTGATTTCCAACTTTGTTTCTATCTTCAAGGTGTCTTCTTAATTTCAAAAAAATAAAAAAACTATTTACATTCACTTCTATAATAAACATGCTTCTATAAAACTCCAAAAAAATTTTGGATTTTTTTCTAGCAGATTAAAATGTTAGATTATAGTATTAAAATATAATCAATCAATCAAATGTAGTTTTAAAAATCATCATTGGTTCTGTCTACTTCTTCTATTATTAATTTTTATTTTCCATGACTAATGAGCTATCCTTACAAAAAGCATGTTTCTTTATTTTTTCGTGTGATATTTTAGGTAATTTTTACTATATTGCAGAATCATCACGAAAACCAGTTAAGTGTAAAATCTTTCATAACAACAACAAACAAAACATAATCATGAGGTTTATAAATATTAGCATATGAAAGTTTTAATTACCATTTAAAATGCACATAATTCTCATTAATAAGTTCTTTATATTCTGATAATAATTATTGGCCTTCCTAATACTGACTGATGATAATATTTAAAGCCATGGGGGAAAAATTCTGCTTTCTGTTTTTAAAGCATGATTCCATGCCTCTATGTATCACTATTCAAAGAGAATTTATCTTTAATCCTGGAATTTTTTATAATTTTAATCATAGCTCTGATAAGCAATTTTATTTAGTATAGTTCTACAAAATTGAAGTAGGGCTTGAAGTGCCAAAGATATTTGTCTCTTTAAGATTTATCTACATTGTCTTTCTTTTAATGATTCTATTGTACATGATCGTATTTGGGTTAAATTCCTTTTACAAAAAGGCTATATATGAAAAATGCATCGCCTTGCATAGTAGAATATTGTAATGACAATTTTGCTACTGACATGATTCTTTATAATCAGTATAAAAGATATATATATTTTTTATTTTATTTTAAACTTCAAGAGAGTCTGTGATTCAAAAAATGTAGAAACAGGAAGTGAGAGAAGTATTAAAAATGATTTTTTAACCTTTGATTATGTATTTTGCCATGTATAATGCACACTTTTTTGCCAAATTTTTTAGGGAAAAATAAGGATGTGCATTATACATTGATAGCACTAATTCCATATTTATATAGATGTTTTTAATTCTTTTATTTATGCTTATACATTAAAAGTATAACTCTAGAAAGGAATAATGATATCTGAATGCAAATAATACCCTTCAATACTATAATCAGTTTTGATAAAGTTAAATTTTTTAAATTTTTTGTTAAAAAAATGAAAACAAAAGATTTTTCTCCTGAAAGTTTGGACCAAAAATGTGGGTGCTCATTATAAATGGCAAAATATGGTAACTGAAAATTTGATTAACTTATTTAAAAACCACTTTATTAAGGTATGTTTCACATACAAAAACTTCATATTTAATGTATATACCATGATGAGTTTGAAAATAAGTATACACTTATGAATCTATAACCACAATTTCTTTCATAAACATATTCATAACTTCATAAAGTTTCTTTTCACCTTCTTTATGTTCTTATAATGATGATGTAATGTAAGGACAGTTCACATAAGATCTACTCACTTAGGAAAAAATTTAAGGATACAGTATAGTATTAAGTCCAGAAACCATGAAACTGCTCAAAGAAAATATAGAGAAAATCTTCTTATTATTGATGTTGGCATAATTTCACAGATATGAAATAAGCAACCAAAGCAAAGTGAACAATTAAAACTACATTGAACTAAAAACCTTTTGCACAGCAAAGAAAATCATCAACAAAATGAAAGACAACCTATAGAATGGGAGGAAATACTTGCAAACATATAACTGATAAATTCAAAATACATAGGGAAAATTTACAATTAAAAAAATAAATAAACTGATTTAAAAAATAGTCAAAAGACTGGAACAGGTGTTTCTCCAAAGAACACAAATGGCTAACAGGTATATGAAAATGTGCTCAACATCACTAATTATCAGGGAAATGCAAATTAAAACCACAGTGGGGAGTCCTGTTAGAATGCCTATTCTCATCCACCACCTGCAAATAACAAAACAAAGGAAAAAAGGTGCCTGTGAGAATCTGGAGGAAAGAGAATTTGTACACTGTTGGTGAGACTGTAAATTAGTGCAGCTACTATGGAAAAGAGTCTGAGGTTCCTCAAAAGATTTAAAATAAACTTTCATATAATCAACCAATTCCATTTCCAGGTATATAAAAATGATACCTGCATTTCCACGGTCACTGCAGCATTATGCACAATAATCAGAATGTGGAAGCAATCTAGATGTCCAGCATCAGATAAATGGATAAAGAAAATGTGGTACATACACATAATGGAATATTATTCCAACTTAAAGAAAAAAAACCCTTGCCATTTGTGTTATTATAGATGAATTGAAGACCATATGCTAAGTGAAATACACCAGACACAGAAGGATAAATCCTACGTGGTACTAAGAGGAATCTAAAATAGGCAAATTCTCAGAAGTATAGGGTAGGATAGTGGTTGCCAGGGGCTGGGTAGGAGAAAATAGGAGGTATTAACTTAAGGGTGGAGAGTTTTAGTTATGCAAGATGAATAAAATCTAGAGACCTACTATATAAAATTGTGATGAACCATATTCTACTTCAAAGGTAAATGTTCTCTTTATGCCACATTAGACTGTTTTCTATGTGTTGGCTACATAAAGACAAATTTGTGATTAAACATAAAAAAATCATAAACTAAAACACAAATGTTATTTGAAGAATTAATGAGGTGTAGTTATTTTGTTAAATAACTGGTTCTATAGATTGTGTTCAAGGCAGTAGATGGAGGAGGGAAGAGTAATTATCCTTATAAAATTATAACAATTGAATTTTATGTAGGAAGATAGAGTGATCATAAGTTAGGAGAGTGTATATTGAAATAAACAAACTTATGAGGATACAATGAATTTTACCCAGTGTAAAGGCTATGTTCTTAGGTATAATTTTCTATTTCATATCCAACAGTTAAGGAGGATGGTAACTTCAAAGCACATTTCTGCTCTACAAATGAAACAGAGGATTTGAATGCTTCCACCTTTCAAAAAAAATAAATAAAAGAGGTAGTGCTGTGTTCTTGGAAAGCCTAGTTTAATATTTCTTGTATTTATTAGTCAATCATTGTGCCAATGGATTTTTTGTCTTGCTTCTTTAAGAGGCACCAAATATCTCTTTGTAAAAAATAATATTTTCTAGTCATGTCTCTTATGTGACCACTGAACTAGTGATATTATCCATTTTAATTAGTCATTAGTATTTAACCTACATTTCCCTTTCAATGTATAACTTTGTATTTCTTATTTTTTCTTTTCTTTAGATATTTACATATTCATAACGGTATATTTCATCCAGAGCATCTTTACTAGGTAACAGTAGACTTTCACACCTGTGTTAAACTGTTATATATTACTCCATATCTTAAATATAAATATGTTACTCCATCAGCTACTACAATTATGGAAACAGGCAAACAGTGATTCTAAGAACATAAGGTTATAGATATCAGAATGGACTGTTTTATTTAATTGAAAATGTGTTACACTTATTAGTTATCTGATCTTGAGTATCTCACTTTATAATTCTAAACTTTAGTTTCTTTTATTATTTTTAAAAGAGAATAATAATAGCAACTTCTAGGTTGGCTGTGAGATATTGGGATAACATATGTCACACTGGGGAGGAGTAGATTTTGAAATAATAATAATACCTATTCTCTCTGTTACTATATTTGTTACTATTTTGTAATTATTATCTCACTAATTGCTTTCTGCACAACTTCTTTAAAGAATCAGCCAATACTGAGTGACCCCATCCCTGCTCCCCTCTGGTTACTGTTAGTTTGTTCTTTATTTCAATGTCTCTGGCTACGTTTTGCTTGCTTGTTTGTTTTTGTTGATTAGTGATGCATTTTTAGATACAAAATTATCTTTCACCTTTCTTGATCTGTCTAGTTCATTTTAAAGCATATTCTAATTTTATTCCTTAATATTCACTAGCAATAAATACTAAAAATGTAATATTTACAAAATATAAATATACCAAATTATAAAGTTAATATTTCAAAGGTTTTATTAAAATTTCTCATTTTTTTCCCAGAAGACTAATTAAAGTTTTTTTTTGTTTTTTAAAGTATCCAGAGTTATAAAGAATGGAATAACTAGCAGATTTTTAGATTCATATATACTTGAAAATGCAAAAATTCTGACTGGAATGAAATAATATATGAGTAAAACTTCTTTTGCTCATTCATTGCCTGAAAGTTCTACATTAGAGCCATTTTAAATTTATCCAGATTGTCAATACCATTCATCCAAAGACCACCAGGAACATACCTATAGTTAAACAAGCTGAGTTTGCCATTTGTGCAGAGGAGGAGAACATAAGGCATGTGGGCTCATGGGGAGGATCGGTAAGAAGATATTAGACCGTACTGCAGAACTTAGACTTGGGCTGAGTGATTTGTAGAAAGATAGGAAAGCTGTGGTTTTCTCTAGATTGGATAATACCACAAAGTGAGCACAATCCTATGATTGTGCATGTTAATAAATCTTATCCTTAGAGAGGAGAAAATAGAATGAGGATAAAGTTGTAATTGGTAAGGACCTGACACTCACTCAATTTGGCCAACATAATATGATGTTTGGTATTTTATGGGTGAACAGTAATCTTGTTTTCTCTGTGCTTAGATAAAATTGTAAAGCAGCCTTATTTTATCCATTTTACTAAGATATCAGAGTAACCTTGTGTTAGCTTGGATTCTGTGAGAATATATTCAGTGGAAGAATACCACAGCTATCCAAGGGTGCCAGGTCAGCTTCTCAGTGTCAGTGGCAGAGATGCTTTTTCTTTTTTCTTTCTCAAGATAAATTAGAATCCAAAATTCAGACCATTATGGTGGCAATAATTCTTCATGAAAGACTTTATTTAAAATAATTCTTTCATCATGATGACTAGTAACTTATTCTCAGTACAAAAAGCATCTTTGATGTTATACATCTGGGAGAGTTTCATTGATTTATAAAGAGACAAATTTCTGATGTTGACAATGATGGAGTAGAAAAAAGAAAATTTACATTCTGATGTTAAAGACCAGAAAACCAGACAAAATATAAGAAACAACAGTTTTCAGTCATTTAGACAACAAAAGTCTGGGATCCATGAGAGAAGGTACACATGAAGTGATCTCTCTGTTATAGTTTACTGCTCTGTGGCTGTTTACAGGGTGAAGTATGTGGAGGAGCAGTTCTACAACCAGAGACCAGTAGGCTTGCTGAGTGGAGGAGACAGAGATTGGAGTCTGAGAAACCTAGCATGTGAAAATTGTTGACATGGGTGTTGCATACAGAGAGTTCTGCAGAGACTTCCCCTAAAGTCTTTGGCTGGTTGCTGATCTACCCATGTATGAAAGGAAACTACTTGTGTGCAGAAAAGAAAAATGAAAAGTTTAGGTCCAAAATTCCCATAAATTTCCACACAAGGCAGGGATTAGTTTGTGTTACCACCAGCCATTGTGGAAGAACCTCATGCTGCACAGCATTGGATAAAGTCCTCAGAAAGGCGTCTCCTTAATGGATGGGGATATATGAGTTCTACTATTAAAACTGCTAAAAAATGCTCTAATAAAAGTTAAAGCAAATCTGAGAGAGTGAAACTGATCCCAAGTAATATAACTCTGATCTAGAATAAAATCCAATATTCTTCAAAGGAATATAATAAAATCTAGCACTCAGCAACCCAGCATTCACAATTCTGATCATTTAATCAAAAATTACCAGGCAAGTACATCATATGAGAGTTATAAAATTAAGAAACCAAAACCTGAAAGAACAAAAAGAACCAAATAAATTAACACTCCTCTGCCTAATTGGTAGAACAAACAAACATAAAAGTCACTAAGTATAAAGAAGACCAGAATAACAATATTAACCAAATTGACATAATTGATATCAATAGAGCACTCAATCTTAAGCCAAAATAATATACATTTTTTTAGGTGCATAAGGAACATTTACCAAGATAAGTCATATTCTGGGATAAAAATACATCTCAATAAATTTAATATGATTAAAATCATACAAAATATTTTTTCAGATGAAAACAGAATTAAACTAGAAAATAATTAAAAGATCTAAAATGTCAAATATTTAGAACTACTAAGTAATTCAAAGAAGAAATAATAAAAAGGCTATAAACTATTTTGAATTGAATAAAAATGAAATTATAATATATTGAAATTTTGAGGATGTAATTAAAGTCATGCCTAAATTTAAATATATAAAATTAAATACTTACATGTGAAAAGAATAAAAATCTCAAATCAATGACACAAGTTTCTACCTTAAGAATAGAGACAAAAACAACAAATACATTCAAAATAAGCAGAAAGAAAAAATAACAACGATAAGTTAAAATCAAAGAAATAAAAAACACAACCGCAACAGAAAGAAGTCAATACAAAACAATATACTCATTGCAAAGACCAATAATGTTGTTAGACCTCAAGCCAAAGTATCAGAGAAAGGAAGAAAACACAATTTCCCAGTATCATAAATGGGAGTGCATTAAAACAGATAATATAGAGACACTAATAGATAATGAGAAAGTATCATGAATAATTTTCTACCAGTAAATTTGACAACAAATGAAATAAAAATATTTTTGAAATATACAACACATATAGTTTATTCACAATCAAAGAAATAATCTTTATAACTGTATATGTATATATAATTATATTTTGATTAAAACATTTTCAATTTAAAATAACTTCATATTCCGGCATCTTCACTAGCGATTCTTACATTTAATGAAGAAATAAATTCAATTCTATACTTATTCTTTCAGAAAATAAAGAACACTTCTCAACTCATCGTATGAATTGCAATCATTTTATAACACCAAAATAAGACAAAAGCATTACAAGAAAAGAAAAGAACAGGTCTATATCCTTCATCAACATGTATGCACAATCAAACAAAATATTAACAAATCAAATCCAGTAGTTATATAAAAGAGATAATAAATAAATCATACACAAGTACATTTAATTTTAGGCATACCGATTGGTTTAACATTTGAAAACCAAAACTATATTTTACCATATTAATACACTAAAGAAGAAAAAGCATATGATCATCTCAATATATGCAGAAAAATTATTTGGCAAAATTTAACACACATTCATAATAAAAAATACCTCATAAAATTAAGAATAAATAAGAATTTTCACCACCTGGTAAAGGACATCTAGGAAAGGCCCTTGCTTATCTTCACACTGGGACTACTTTACTCTTAACACTGGGAACAAGGCAAGAATAAAAGGCAATAAACACATCATCATTAGTCATTGGAGGAATGCAAATTAAAATCACTATAAAATATCAATAATATATCTTGTAGAATGGCTAAAATTAAAGAGACTGAAAATATGAAGTTTTGGGGAAAATATGGAGCAAGTGGAACCCTCACACATTGCTACTGGGAATGCAAAATCACACAGCTGCTAGGAAAGATGATTTGCCATTTTTTAAAAAAGTTAAACATTAAGAGTGTTTAAGAACAATTTCATTTTTAAGTATTTACCCTGAAAAAATAACACATATTCAATAGGAAGAGTATTATTTGAATGATTATGGCATCTTATTATAATCACCCTGGACTAAAAATGCTCATGTCCATCAACTGGTGAACAGATAAACAAATTGTGGTATACCCATACAACAGGATGACAATCAGCAATAAACAGGAACAAACCACTGATAGCCATATGATACCCATAACACTATGGATGATTCTCTAAAGCATTTACTAACTGAAAGGAGCTAGAGAAGTGAGACTTGATACTATTTGATTACATTTATATAACATTCTAGCTAATGCACAACTATAGTGTTAGAGAGCAGATAAGACTTTCCATGGGACCAAAGAATGGAGTAGGGGTCAGAAATGACTGCAAAGATAAGAGAATTTTTTGTAATCATGGAAATATGTCATATTTGTGATGCTGGTTAAATGATGTAGATATTTATCACAACTAATTTGTATACTGAAAATTGATGAATTATATGTAAATTATATCTCAATAAAACAGACTTTAAAAAGACAAATGGGTTTAATTGCTATCTTAGAGCATTTCATCCCAAAGCAGTAGAATATACATACTTTTCAAGTGCATATAGATTGTTTTCTAGAGAGATCACATGCTAGGACACAAAACAAGCCTCAATAAATTTAAGAATATTTAAATCATATCAAACATCTTCTCTGACCACAATGCCCTGAAACTAGAAATCAACCTAAAGAAGAACACTGAAAAACATACAAAGACATGGGAGCTAAATCCCATGTTATTAAACAATGAATGAGTCAACAAGAAGATCAAGGACGAAATTGAAAGATACCTTGAAACAAATGAGAATGAAGACAAAACGATCTAAAATCTGTGGGACACTGGAAAAACAGTCCTAAGAGGGAAATTCATAGCAATAGAGGCCTATCTCAAAAAACAAGAAAAAGCTCAAATAAACAATCTAACTTCACATTTAAAGGAACTTGAAAAGGAAGAACAAAGACCAGTGTGAGTAGAAGAAGGAAATAATATCAGAGCATAAATAAATAAAACAGAGTCTAAAAAATTGATACAAAAGATCAAAGATTCTAATAGCTGGTTCTTCGAAAAGATAAAGAAGACTGATAAACTTTTAACCAGACTCATCAAGAAAAATAGAGAAAGTACCCAAATAAATAAAATCAGAAATGAAAGAAGAGAAATAACAACTAGACCAAAGAGATACAAAGGATCGTAAGAATATATTATGAACAATGAAACATAGAATCTTCCAAAACTAAATCGGGGTAATCAGAGAATCTGAATAGATAGACCACAACTAGTGAAATTGAAGCGGTAATATTAAAACAACAACAACAACAACAACAACAACAACAAACCACCTCCCAACAAAAGCCCTGAACCGGATGGCTTCACAGGTGAATTTTATGAAATATTCTGAAAAGAAGTAACACTTTTCCTTCTCAAACTATTTCATAAAATTCAAGAGGAGTGAAGGCTCCCAAACACATTTTACAAGACCAGCATTATCCTAATTCCAAAACCAGATAAAGACACTACTAAGAAAGAAAATTATAGGCCAGTATCCCTGATGAACATGGATGCTAAAATCCTCAACAAAAATATTAGCAAACTGGATACAGCAATGTATCAAAAGATCACACACCAAGATCAAGTGGGATTTATTCCAAGAATGCAAGGTTGGCACAACATTTGCAAATGACTAAATGTCATTCACTACAGAAACAAAACCAAGAATAAATACCACATGATTATATCAACAGATCCAGAAAAAGCTTTTGATAACATCCAGTACCCATTTATGATAAAATCTCTCAGTACAATGGGAATACAGAAAACATACCTAAACATAATGAAGGCTGTATATGACAAACCCACTGCCAGGATCATACTCAATTGTCAAAAACTACAAGCATTCCCCTTAAGATTGGGCACAAGACAGGATTGTCTGCTTTCACCTCTCTTATTCAACAGAGTACAGGAAATCATAGTCACAGCAATCAGAAAAGAAGAAATAAAAGTCATCCAAATTGGAAAGGAAGAAGTAAAGCTGTCTTTATTCAGAGATAACATGCAGAGAACCACAAAGATTCCATCAAGAAACTACTAGAACTGATAACTGGATTCAGCAAAGCAGGAGGATACAAAATTAATGTTCAGACCTCAGTTGTATTTTAATATGCTAGTAACGAACTAACAGAAAGGGAAATTTAGGAAAAAAAACCCATTCATGTCAACTTCAAAAAGAATCAAATATCTAGGAATAAACTAACCAAGCATGTAAAATACTGATAGTCCGAAAATTATAATACACTGAAGAAAGAAATTGATGAAGCTATAAATAAGTAGAAGCAATAAGTAGAAGCATATCATGTTCTTGGATAAGAGTAATTAACATCATTAAAATGTCCATACTACCCAAAGCAATCTATAGATTCAATACAATTCCTATCAAGATTCCAATGATGTATTTCACAGAACTAGAACAAATATTTCAAAAATTTATATGGAGCCACAAAAAGCCCCACTTAGCAACAGTGATCCTAAAAAAGAAGAACAAATTTGGAGGAATCACGCTACCTAATATCAAACTATACTATAAGGCCATAGTAATCAAAACCACATGGTACTGGCATAAAAACTGACACATAGATCAATGGAACAGAATAGAGAGCCCAGGTAGAAATCCACACCTTTATAGTCAATTAATGTTTGATAGAGGAAGCAAGCATATACAATGGGCTAAAGATAATTTATTCAATAAATGGTGTTGGGAAAACTGGAGAGATATGTGCAGAAAAATGAAACTAGACTGCTTTCTTATACTACACACAATAATAAATTCAAAATGGATCAAATACTTAAATGTTAGACCCTAAACCATAAAAATTCTAGAAGAAAACATAGACAGTAAAATCTTGGACATTGCTGGTAGAAATTTTTTATTGGATACATCTCCCCAGGTAAGAGAAGCAAAAGAAAAAATAAACAAACGGGGCCATATCAAACTAAAAAGTTTTTGGACAGCAAAGGAAATAGTCAACAAAATAAAATGATAACCCACGAACTGGGAGAACATATTCATCGATACATCTGATAAGGGCTTAATATCCAGAGTACATAAAGTACCTACAAAACTCAACACCAAAAAGAAAAAAAAAACCTTCACAAACAAACAAACAAATTAAAAAAAATCCGATTCAAAAATGGGCAAAAGACCTGAATAGACCCTTTTCTAAAGAGGACATACAGATGCCAAAAGACATATGAAAAAGTTGCTCAATGTCACTAATCATCAGAGAAATGCAAATAAAACCCATAATGACGTACCATCTCACAACTGTCAAAATGATCAATAAATCAACAAACAGCAAGTGCAGGTGAGGATGTAGAGAAAGGAGAACCCTTTTGCACTGTTGGTGGGAATGCAGACTGCTGTAACCACTGTAGAAAGCAGTATGGAGATACTTCAAAAAATTAGAAATGGACCTGCCTTTTGACTCAGTGATCCAATTCTGGGAATATATCCAAAGGAACCCAAAACACTAATCTGAAAGAACATAAGCACCCTTATGTTCATGGTAGCATTACTTACAGTCACCAAGTTATGGAAGCAGCCCAAGTGTCCATCAATAGATGAGTAGATAAAACAACTGTGGGACATTTACACAGTGGAATTCTACTCAGCCTTAAGAGAGAAGAAAATTTTACCCTTTGAAATAGTATGGGTGGACCTAAAGGAAATAAGCCAGTCAGAGAAAGACAAATACCATATGATTTCACTCACATGTGGAATCTAACAAACAAACTGAGCTAACAAGCAAAACAGAGACAGACTCATAGATGGAGAGCAGATGACAGTTTGTGGCGGGGAGGTTACCGGGTGGAGACATTGAGTGAAAAAGCAAAAGGATTCACGACGTGAGCAACAGGGTAGTGAGTGCTGGGGGGAAGTGGTATAAGGGGAATAAAAGGTAATGGAAAAATATAATAAAGATTATTTATTTTAAAAATAAAAAGAAAAAATAATTATCTCATTATTTACTTTATGTTTCCATGGATTTACCCTCATTCACTTTTTCGTCTGCCAAACCTGTGACTTCTTATACTGGATTATAGTAAGCCTTGAAGTCTGACAGTAAAGTGTTTCCAATTTTTATTTCAAAAATCTCTTTGCATTCCCATACAAATTTTAGAATTATCTCATTCATTTCTAATTGCCACTTAATTGCCTCCTGCTCCACTTACCACAACCACCAAATTAAAGCTCTATGACAGCCTGATTGGAATTACATTGAATTTATAGATCAATTTGTTGGTATTTTTATTATGAAACATACTATAAATATATCCAGTCTAGATATAATGAAATAGTTTATTCTCAGTAGAATTATACCCAAGCAAAATTTTAGTTACCTAAACAGTTTGGATAAAATAAAAGCACATCTTTGGCTGGTAACAGCATCACATGTATCTTGGTTAGACCAACCAGGGGAAGTTTCCTTGGACCTGAGAGACTTGAGAACCAGGTATGCAGCTACAGGAGGTAGCAATTTGATCCTATTTCCTAAGCATAATTAAAATTCCATTTTTAATCATCTTTCTAGGAATAGGGTTTTTAAAATTCTAACCAGAAGATATGTTTTTTTTAAACTTGATTTTAGAGAGAGGAAAAAGGGGAGAGAGAGAGAGAGAAAGGGAGGGGGGAGAGAGAGAGAGAGCGAGTGAGCGATCTTGATGTGAGAGAGAAACATCCCTCAGTTGTCTCCCATATGCACTGCCCTGAGATCCAACCAGCAACCTGGGTTTGTGCCCTGACAGGGAATTGAACCTGCAACCTTTTGGTGTATGGACAGCACTGCTGCCCAGTGAGCCACCTGACTAGGGCCTTCAAAATAGTTTTGTTCTTGCATTATTTAATTTTGTCTTTCCAACTTGCTTTATGACAAAATTTGAGATACACTTGAGAAAATTATAATATAAAATTCTCTTTGTTAATACTCCAGACCATCCTGTTCTGAGGACAGGATTGGCTGCCCATCAGGCTGAGAGAACTGTGGCTTTTTAAATTCATCCCACAATGTCATCCTTATTCCTCACTGACATACCCCAGTATGAGTTTAACTCTGGCGAACCCTCTTTTTGGATACTGCATGTAAAGAAGGCTTTGTGGACCTTTTCCTCTACTGCAAAATTCTAGATAAGTAAGACACAGAATAGTCCTAACTTTGAAAACGTCCAAGTTTGTTCTTCAATAGAAACTAAATGTTAAAAATAGAGAAGTTCTCTTATATCCTTTGAAACTCTCCAAGTTTCCTAGAAAAGGCCCAGACATTCACACTGAGAAATATATCAGTGGGGGTTGGGATTGAGTGAATCTCATCTTTCCTGTGGTTCTGTGTTGCACACAGGTGCTTCTGACTGGTTGGGATCAGAGAAAAAAAGGAAGTCAGGTCAGAGTCCAAGAACCAATGTTGTTAAAATGTCTAGTGTGGAGAATAGGATTTATGGTTGTATGTTTTTAAGCCATTTTGTAAACAACTGATGCCAGTGTATTTGTGTTTGGGTTTTTTATTGAATTTCCTTTTCTAACTTAAGTTTTAAGAGTACAAGTTATGGATTGGTGTTCCAAAGGTAAAACTTTCATCAACCTTGCAATTTGCTCAGTAATGTTCAAAAAGTGTCCAGCCTGGCAGTACGTTAGACTCACCCAGTGAGCTCATAAAAATAGCACTGTCTGACCACCCTCACAGTAAATCAGACTCTCAGGAGTAGGATGCTGGCATTGATGGTTTCTTTTAAATTTCCCTGGGAGATTCTAATGTGCAGTCATGGGTAAGAATCATTAGTTGGAGGGCTACACAATGCACTCCCCAGGCTGGCTAGCTTCTCAGCTGCCAACCCTTTCCTAGTCTCCACCCTTCTTACCAATCTCCATGTGGCTTCTCCTGTAAATCCTTGGCAATAATATTTTTAGTTCAATTAGACTTCAATTGGTTGTTCAGAATGATTGTTGCATAATTTAGCTATAAGTTTGGTTTGGCACTGGGAGCAGGTAAGTGTAGCTTCAACCTACTCAGCAGCCACCTTGAAATCCAATCTTTTACTTTTAAAATTCTCATTAACTCTTAAATGTTAATAATCAACGAGGTTTCTGGATCCAGTGTTTCTAGTGCGATGGCTAGGTCATGTGTGTTTAAGAGAAGTACGCCTATCCCTCAACAATAGGTTAAAACCACTCCGACTCATCTGCATTCTGCCCTGTAGACTATAGATTATATGAATATGCTTGCCTCAAAAATTATAGCACCTTGATCTGCACAAAAGCCTATTGCAAAGACTGAAGATTGTGGTTGTAAAATTTAGTCAAGGAAAGGTATATATTAGATGGCATTTAGGGTATGTTTTGCTTATTGGTACATCTTCCACTAAATGAATGGTGACTGGGTAAGAAATTGTCCACCATTACTAGATTCCTACAGTTCCTTAACCTCAACACACCTACTCATTTCCTGCTTTGGAGACTTTGCACTTACCCTCTGCTTGGAATGATTTATTCCAAGATGGTCCCCTCCCCCGGTTAGGGTCTCTGTTCAAATACCCCTCACTGTGAGGCTGCCTTGCACTTTATGTAACACTATCCCTCACCCTCTAACTCTTTCACAATAGCACTACAACCATCTCCCTGATATTCCATACATTGACTTGTTTCTTCATTTTCTTTACTCATTAGAATATAGATACACCAAAACAAGTATTTTCTGTTTTATTCACTAATTTATTATCAGTGTTTACAAAGCACTAAGCACAAAGTACATGCTCAGGAAATATTTTGAATGTGCACATGAATGGATGAGTGAATGAATGGATTGTAGTTGGATGAGAACCCAAACCTAAAGGCGAGAGTCTATGACTCTTAAAACATTGAATCAATCCTTTAGTCTTTAAACATTTATGAAGAGTAAGTGGGCAGTTAAATCTGCCCAGCTTAGAGGCAGGACTGTCTATCTCCCCAAAACATGTGCTAAGAAGGGGCATGACCAGAGCGCATGCAGGGTTACCAACTTGCTCGGTCAAGGCTCTGAATCTACTAAAGGGAGTTATCACTATAGTTCCCCATCAGGAAGTGGTATCCATGTAGGCCACTGGACAGAAAGAACAGGATAAATCAAAACATGGAAGTTAAAAAATAGGAAACACACAGCAGTATGTGGCCTACATGGATACCACTTCCTGATGGGCACTATGCTAAGTGAAATAAGCCAGGTGGTGAAAGGCAAATACCATATGATCTCACCTACAAGGGGAGCCTAATAAACAAAGCAAACAAGCATACAAAATAGAAACAAAGGCATTGAAATAAAGAACAAACTGACAGTAACCAGAGGGAAGGGGGAGGGGGGTCATGGGGGAAAGAAGGGGAAGGGTTGTCAAGGAACATGCATAAAGGACCCATGGACAGAGCCAAAGGGGGTTAGGGTTGAGGGTGGGAGGAGGGGTGGGTGAGGTGGGTGAGCATCGTGGGGAGAAAATGGGGCCAACTGTACTTGAACAACAATAAAAAAAACAAAAAAAAAAACAAAAAAAAATGAAACTATGGGGCAGCTCCACAAGTGCCAACATCCAAACCATAGGGGTGCCAGAAGGAGAAGAGGAGAGCAAGAAATTGAAAACTTATGTAAAAAATAATGAAAGAAAACTTCCCTAATTTGGTGAAGGAATTTAACATACAAGTCCAGGAAGCACAGAGAATCCCAAACAAATTGAATCCAAAAAGGGCAACACCAAGACAGATCATAATTAAAATGCCAAAAGTTAAAGATAAGGAGAGAATCTTAAGAGCAGCAAGACAAAAGCAGAGAGTTGCCTACAAAGGAGTTCCCAGAAGACTGTCAGCTGATTTCTCAAAAGAAGCTTTGCAGGCAAGAAGTGTCTGGCAACGTGTATTCAAAGTCATGTAAAGCAAGGACCTATAACCAAGTTAACTCTATCCAGCAAAGCTCTCATTTAGAACTGAAGGGCAGATAAAGAGTTTCCCAGACAAGGTAAAGCTAAAGGAGTTTATCATCACCAAGCCCTTGTTATATGAAATGTTAAAGGGACTTATCTAAGAAAAAGAAGATCAAAACTGTGAACATTAAAATGACAGCAAACTCACAAGTATCAACAACTGAATATAAAAAAACCAAAACAAGCTAAACAAACAACTGTAACAGGAGCACAATCATAGACATGGTAATCATTCAGAGGGTTATCAGTTGGGAGGGGCAAGAGGGAGAGTGGGGTAAAAGGTACAGGGAACAAGAAGCATAATTGGTAGGTACAAGACAAACAGGGGGATGTTAAGAATAGTATAGGAAATGGAAAAGCCAAAGAACTTATATGTATGACCCATGGACATGAACTAAGGTCGGGGACTGCTGGAGGGAAGTGGGGTATTGGGCAGAGGGAAGCAAAGGGGGAAAACTGGGGCAGCTGTAATAGCATAATCAATACAATATACTTTAAAAAAAGAAACTGTACAAAGCTATTTAGGGTGCAGTTCAGGGTAAGAGGAGATCAACAGAGAGATCCAAGCAGTGGTGGGTAGTGCACTCAGCCATACAGCAACTTTGGCTTTATTTTGAGTGAGAGAGAAAGGTACTGGAATTTTGAGATGAGGAGTAGCTCAATCATAGGTCTGATCTATGTTTGAAAGGGCCATTCTGGCTTTTTGAACTGTTTGAAAGGGATAAGGGAAGAAACCAAGAGACCAGGGAGGTAGAAATGGGGAGGACAAGTATTTCTATTCTGGATATATGTTACAGCTAAAGCAGAGAGGATTTTCTGAAGAATGAGATTTATAAGGTGAGAGAAAAAAATGCTTACAGAGTTCTTAAAAGGGGATTTTGCAATATTTGCCCCCCACCCCCACCCAGAGATCAATTGGCAATATGTGATTCATGTTTGATTGTGCAATTGGAGCAGCGGGGATGCTACAGAGTTATAGTGGATAAAGGCCTGAGATGCTGCTAAGTATTCTGCAAAGTATGATGCAGACACTTACCCCCAAAACAGAAAATTAACTGGCCCCAAAATGTCAATAGTATCAAGGTTGGAAACGCCGGCCTAGAAGAATACTTTTATTTTCCTGAGATGTAAAAGAATTCAAGAGGTATGGATGGGGAAAAGCAGGAATTCGCTTTGGACATGGTAGAATGGAGGTGCCCATTACATGTTCATAGGGAGACAGAGAACCCACAGGTACCTACCATTCCATTGTATATATGTGTGTGGACCCCAGGACACAGGTCCAGACTGAAGATTGATGTCTGGGAGAGTTAATTGTATGAATAAGATTTAAATCTACAAGGTGGATGAGATGAATTCAGGAGGTGTGGAGAGAAGAAAGAAGTGATCTAGTGCTTGATTCTTAATTCACTCAAACATCTGGAGAAGGAGACAGAGAAGAGACTTAGAAATGGTTAGTGCATGATGACAACTGAGAAAAGATATTCTAGAAGCCCAACAAATATTTTTAGATCTTAAGGAGTAATAAACCAGTTCAAGGCTGTTAAGAAGTCAAATAAGACAAAGATGGAAACTGAACATTCAATTTTGCAAACTCATCGTCGGCGACAGTCTTCACATATTAATCCAGGTGTAAACGAGAGGGCACAGAGTTGAGAGAGACGGTGAGTAAGAAACAGAATAAGACCATGATGACTGGTAGCATACAAAGAAGAAAAGAAGAAAGCCCATAGTCTCAAACTCTGAAAAAGTATTTTCAATCACACTTGTGCTTATGTGCATGTACAACTGGGATGTGAGTGACACAAAAGTGTACGTGCACTTCTATGAAGGGATTCCTTTTTTAAAAAAAGTTGACACTTATAATGTTTATTAAATGTATTGATTTCCTAATGCTGCCCTAACATTACCACAAATTTAATAGCTTAAACCACACAAATTAATTTTTCGATAGTTCTGTAGGTCAGAATTTGGTATGGTCTCCGCTGCTTAAATCAGTGCATTGGGCAGAGCTGTGTTTCCTTTCTGGATGCTTTACGGGAGAATCATTTCCTGCTCATTGAGGTTTTCAACAGAATTCAGTTTCATGAGGTTGTAGGACTGCGAACTGAGGTACGGTCCCAGCTTGTCCAAGTTACCTGCATTTCTTGGCTCATGGCTCCCTTCCACCACCTTCAAGACTAACAATGATGGAGTCTCTTTTATGAATCTCTGCTGTTTTTTTGTTTATATCTCCCCAATGGACTCTTGTGCCTTCCTTTTCCATTTTTAAGAACTCATGTGACCATATTTGTCCCACCCAGATAATCCCCATTCCCAAGTCCTCAACCTTAATCACATCTGCAAAGTCCCTTTTGCCATGTAATGTAACACATTCATAGGTTCTAGGGATTGGATATCTTGAGGCAGCCATTATTCTGCCTGCTATAATACTGTAACATTAAACATTCTTTAATAATGAAATTTAATGGTTGCATATTATTAATTACATGAATGCATTATAATTAATTTTAAACATTTATTTTATTGTTGGACACTTTTATATTTTCAAATTTTGCCACCTGAATTAGTACTATGGTGACACCCTTTTTTGCCTTCATTTTTTTTATTATATCCTGCAGTGAAATTATGTACATCGTTTTGACACAAGCTGGTAAAGCTTATTTTCCACCTCCCTACTTTTACAGATTCAAGGAACATGGGAGAATCTAAGTTTTCGTTCCAGAACAGTTGCCTAAATAACTTGAGGATGAGTCAAATGACCTCTTTCATTAATATTTTAATCATCTCATGGTTATAATATTGCAATGGTCTGATCCCTTCCTTTTGCAAATCATCTTACATACAACCATTAGATCAGACACATAAGAAAATTGGGACACAAACAGGTTAAGTTACTTGGGCCAAGATCAAGCCAGTGAGTAGAGGAGCCAGGACTGAAATCCGGAGTCTGGATCCAGATTTCTGCTTCTAACTTCTGTACATCCTTTTCTGCATTTTTTTTTCCTGACCACCTCTCTAGCCAGGAAAGGGATGCAGAGAAGTCAAGTAGAAGTAACCTCTGTCTCTCCACTGTAGGTTTCTACTCGGTGTGTGCTCTGCATAATTTTGCCCTACCCCTCAGTGAATCTCTCTCCTACTAGGTTGTAAGGATTGTGAGGAGCCTGTGCTTACTACTAACTAGCACTGTTACCTGCAGCTCACTTTGAGTATATACACGCAGAAAAATAGTGGTCACTTAGACTGTCCGAAGCCTTGGACTATAATATCTTCTGAATATTATAATAATACTTACTCCACAAAGTTATAAAGATTACATAGGGTGGTCCATATAATATGGTTAAATCAGGGCCTGGCAGACAGTAAATGCCACAGAAGTTTTTATCTTATTATTGTTTAGGTGAGAGTCTTGAAAGAGACAGAATATTCAATAAGTACAGACTGGAATTTGAGGCTGGGAGGCAGATAAGGAGAGCAGATAGAAACATGAGGGGGCTTGTGAGGAAAGGTGCTTAGGCATGAAAACTTGGCAGGTTAAGAAACTTATATAACTTCCTCATAGCAGCCAACAATGGGGTATGGAGGTAAAAAAAAAAAAAACAACATAATTTCCAAATCATGGCAGGCCTTGTACCACATGTATCTTGTGGGTAAGAAGGTGATGAGGAGTGATTTAATCAGATTCATACTTTAGAAAGGCTTCCTGGCAACTACTTAATAAATGGGTTGCATGAATCTGAAAATGAGAAAAAGGTAAGGAAATTTATTTTGTAAAAAAATTCAGAATGAAGACAGCACTGCGGTACTTGGGCAAAGGTAAATGTAGAATCTATGGCAACCAACATGAGTGAACAGTAGGATAAAAGGGGTGCTGAGTCATCTGATTGAATATTGATGCTATTCTCTGAATGAGGATCCTAGAGGGGCAGCTGGAGGGAACACCGATGCCATGCAGTGTTAGAGGTGTCTATAGGACACCCAGGTGGAGGTGTCTAGCAGGCAGCTGGGAATGCAGGTCTGGACTGGAAGAATAAATAGAAAAGTCATTAGCACAGATCAATAGTTGTGGTCAAGGTAGTTGGTGAGGTTTTATAGTAATATTATCAGCTGCATAAATCCCCCCACAATTTTATTAGAAATAATTGGCATATATCATTGTATAAGTTTAAAGCACGATGATTTGATTTTCATATATTGTAAATTAATTACCATAGTAGGTTTAATTAACATCCAGCATATCATATATATAGATACAAGAAAAAGAAAAAAAATCCCTTTGTGATGAGAGGTCTTAAGATCTACTCTTAACTTTCCTATATTCCCTATAAGGGAGTGACCATAGTCACCATGTTGTGCATTGCAGTCCCAGTTCTTATTTATCTTATCATTAGAAGTTTGCAGTTTTGACCATTGCTCTTCAATGTCCCTCTCCCTCCTTCCTTTGGTAACTGGCATCATCTTTAAATGGCAATTAAATGGTAAGCACTATTCACATTCAATCATACACTGGTAAAGAATGTGATAGTAGGATATGCTGTGCACCTGGAAATGCACAACTTGAGTGACAGGAAGAATAACAAGTTAGTGACAGAAATAGAAGATGCAGGAGGAGGTGGGATGAAAATAGATATCATTGTTTACCCCAGGAATGGAAATTTTTCTTAAACTGCTGGGATATTTTTCCTCACATGCTTTCTAGATGTAGCTATAACCTTAGCATCTTTGTCAAATAAAATTTTAGACACTATTGGTTTAACAATTAAATCTTAACATGTGCACTGATCCCATAAGAATTTAAAGTCCTTAAGATTCAATTAGTTGATACTGACAGGCCCCTCATGAGTAGAACGGCTACTCTGATGCGTTGTTATGCCTCTTGCCTCCTGCAGGTGTCACTGTTAACTCACAGTCCTGGCCTCCTCGAGACTTGCACACAGGCAGCAGGCCAAGGGTTTGTCCACAGGGCCTTGCCTATCTAGCTAAGACTCTTGTGTCCAGTGTATGCACTTTGGGAAGATTCTGAGGACTGATTATAGTAAAATGAGGACGACATTTACATTTCAACGACACTTTTATGGTCGCTGAAATATTGGTGAGAGGAAAAACTATGTGTAGAATAAAATTTCAGATGGAAATATATCTTGAGTCTTTATATTATCCCCCTGCGACCCGCCGCTCCCCCCCCCCATCAGAACTTAAATTAGCAACCCATTTTACACATAACAAAGTATTGGGTTTTCCTATTTCTTATTTACCACAACGCTATATAACCAGTCTTTGTGTTTTTAGGGCAAATCTGTGAGCAGACTCAAAATCAAGCGTGAGTATGCCCGTTTACCAGGTAATGAGACTGTCTGCGGTTCTCTTTTCTGCCTGCCATCGTGTAAGTGGTGCTGAACACGGACACTTGCTGATTTTTTAGCAGTCAGCCAATTCTCTGCTATAAGAGGACAGATAATCTTCCAGAATTTTCTCCAAGTCAGAAAAACTGGTTTTGTGGTTGTGTCTTGGATTGAATCTTACTTGAACCTGGCTGATCCATAAAGCCCCACCTAGATTTCCCTTCTGTTAAAAGTCTCCACGTTTGTAACTGTTTATCGAAATGATTTAGTGAAAAGAAATGTTATATTAAATTGGATATATGTTTCTGGATGTGTGTAATTATAGAAAGATGCAGAAAAATGGGCACCAAAAAAAAAAAAAGTTACAGATGGTAATTATTGGGTGGTGGAATTTTTAGAGTTCTTTTTTCAAGGCACTTTTCTGTACTGTCAGAATTTTCTTCAAACAATATATCATTTTTTAACAGTTTTACTCAACTGTAATTTATATACCATAAAATTTACCACTTAAAGCAATAATTTTTACAAAAGCCATAACACTTTAAAAAATCATGGGGGGCTCTGCCCTGGCCAAGTGGCTCAGTTGGAAAGTCATCCTGTAAACCAGAGGGTTATGGTTCAATTCCCAGGCAGGGCACTATCTGGGTTGGTGCACTGAGCCGCAGTCCCTGGTGGGGGAGAAAAGCCGATCAATGTTTCTCTCACACTGATGCTTCTCTCTCCCTGTCTCCCTTCCTCTCTTCTAAAATCAGTGGAAGAAAAACATGTAGCTAGGTGAGGGTATAAAAAACAAAAAAAATCATGGGCAGGTCAGACAAAAAACAAAATGGACTTCACAGAGCATGTTTTTTCTGGACTTTTCCTGTTGGGGAAACATGATTATGTATGGAGGCTTTTAAAAGATTTTTTTTCTTTTTTTGGATGAAAAAAAAGAAAATATACTCTCAACTAGTAATATTTTAAAATAAAAGCTGTGTTTGGTTTAAAATTGTTCTTCTTCCTTCTTTTTAGCTCTCAGTTCTCTGGGATTGCACTTTATGAAAAACAATTCGACATAGCTTTGTTTCAATAAATCAGAGTTGTGAGTGAACAATTTCAGCATTTTCCTATTTGGTTTGGAACTTTTGCATTCCTAACCTTAAACTTGTTCAAAGGTTCTGAAAATTTCAAGATTGCAGTTTTGGGTTGGAAAACTCCCAAGAGCAATTTCCTATGAAATTGTGCTGTTTCTATTTCAGGAGAGAATCAGTGACCACATAATAGAATTTGATGATTTCCTGTTCTATAACTAGACACAAACCAAAAGTAAGAGTTTCACTAATTCATCCCAACTGTTCAAATGATAATTTTAAAAGACAAATAGAGAATTAGTTGAGGATAACTTATTTTTATGTTGGTGGTTCTTTTTTCACTTAATGGTGATGTCATGAGAAAAATTTCACATCTAAAATGAAAATTCAGTGCTACACATTTAAATGATATCCTTGACTCCATATTAAGCGGAAATATTTGCCTACATGTTAAGAAATGTAGTGGTCTTCCAAAAAGTCCAGAGAAAGGGGTTTTAGTTTTTTTTTTTTAACTCATGTTGTAACAGTGTAAATGCATTTCCCTTTCAGAGAAAGGCCACTCTGTCAATACAATTGTTTATAACATGTCAGCCACTTAACATAAAATTATTTCCAAGTTCTACAACATGCTTCTGTGCAATAACTTTATAATAGCTCATGTTTATTATACGGGTTTGGAGTACTTGCTCTATACTTAGCGCTTTGCAGCTATCTCTTTGGATTCTATGAAAACAGCTTTTCAGAGGATTTAAACAATTATATGTCATGTAAAAGAGGGTTTTTAAGAATGTATAATAATATGATTATATTTAAAACAAGGTCATATACATGTGGTATAATTACCATTATAAGTTGGGAGTCATGAGGAAGCTAGGCGACAGCTAGGTGAGGGCACTAGTGGTGGCACAGCACAGGTAGCGGAGCGCACCCTTTTCCTGATGCCAGAACCCCTGTCCCTCGGGGCTACATGCTTACTCTAGCCAAGGCAATGAGCTTGGCCAGGGTTCTAACATGAAACTAACTCTTCTTTTTCTCCATTGCTATCTTTAAACATTTTTGGAGATTTTTCCTTTACTAGACCTTGTTTTCTTCTCTGGAAGATCAGGAAATTTTCTGAGTTCCTTGAAGGATTAAAAAGATTCCAGCCGTGTTAGAGTTAAATCTTGCACCACTTTTACATTCCCTCCCATTGCTTAGGCTCTAACCGCTGGGCCGGAGAGACCTGTGATACAAGGCAGCAAGGCCATGTTCATTCATTTTAAAATATGAATGTGGAAGTCAGGGAGCATTTGACTGCTGATATACAAAGGAGGTAGGAGGGGATGCACTTTGTGAAAATATTCTTGGGATAATGTTAGTTTTCATTTTTATGAAAGCATGGCATATTAATCTTAAAAGGACTTTGGGCATTATCAAGTTTAACCCTTCTATTTGTGTTTTGTCTTCTTTTGCTTTTCAGTTGATAACACTAAGAACTGGACAGAATAAATGATTACCTCAAGAAATCACAAGGCAAGTTAATGGCAGAACAAAATTGGAAACTAGGATTTTAGACTACCAGTAAATTATTTTCCAGCATGTCATGACTGCTAGGGCATGTTGCCTGCATATTCAACTTGATAAAAATAAAATATTATTTTTTAAATACAGTTTATAATTATTTTGAAAAGCAAGTAAGAATAGAAATGGATACATATTCATTTCTCCACAACATGCTTCTGTCATATATAAGAATATTTTAAAATATATATCACTTTTAAATCATAATATCTTGATCAATTGTGAACTTAAGTTTTTACACATGTCATATATACATACAACATATATATATATATACATATATATACACTATATATATACACACACACACACACACACACATATATGCATACACCCACACATGTATTTTTTAATCCTCACCTGAGGATATGTTTATTGATTTTGTAGAGACAGAGAGAGAGAGGGAGGGAGAAAGAGTGAGAGGGAGAGAGAGAAAAACAGGAACATCTCTGTGAGAGAAAAACATAATTGTTTGACTCTCATGGGTTCCCTGGCTGGGGATGGAACCTACAACCTTTTGGTGCACAGGATGATGTTCCAAGCAACTAAGTCACTTGACCAGAGCCATATCATGAATTTTTTACTATGTCCCTGCCATTCCATGTTTCTCACATACTGCAGAAAGCCCAGCTAGCTTTTTATAAATATATAAACTTTTAAATTATCATTAAAATAATTATCTTTTTCTTATTGTGAAGCCAGGCCTTGTAAAAAGATACCGATCCTTTTAGTAATTCCATCTCTACGTAATGAGACTAAATCAGGGGAAAAAAATGTTTCCCCCAAAGAAAAATCATTTTATTAAATGGGGAGACTTCTATTACATTCCCTATAATTTCACTGTAATTGAAGAAAAATAAATGCATATTTTTCCCATAAAAAATGGACTTACAGGTGATTGGTTTTAGTGCCCCTCAGTCCATTGTAATTTTTAATGAGTCCTTTACTGCCAGAATGCAGTTTACCTATCTCTCTGTGAAGCAGATTAACATTTTCACTTTTACTCATTCCACACTCATCTCATAACTGTCAACACTTAATACCATATTTTGCCTTATATAAAGTGCTCCCATGTACAGTGCATACCTTTTAGCCATTATTATGCTCATGCATATTATCCTTATACTAATGTGTAATGCGCATCTTTATCTTTCCCTTAAAAATTTGGGCAAAAAAGTGGGCATTATACACAGCAAAATATGGTAAATTTATTATATAACTAAAAGTTTGTACTCTTTGATCAATAGCTCCCTTTTTCTCCCACCTCTCAGCCTTTGGTCGCCACCATTGTACTCTCCGTTATCGGGAGTTCAACTTTTTACATTTTTTTAAATTTCATATATAAATGAGATCATACAGTATTTGTTTCTTGGTTTCTGCTTTTTTCACTTAACATAATGCCTTCTAGGTTCATCCATGTTGTTGCAAATGGCACATGAATAATATTCCATTGTATATGTGTACTATATTTTCTTTATCCACTCATTTGTCAGTGGACGCTTAAACTGTTTTCATGTCTTGGCTGTTTGAATAATGCTGCAATGAACATGGGAATGAAGCTATCTCTTAGAGATAATGATTTTATTAACTATGGGGATATACCCAGCAGTGGAGTTGCTGAGTTTTGGAGGAGTTCTATTTTTAATTTTTTAAGGAACACCCATACTTCTCTCCATAATCTTTATACCCATTTATATTCTCACCAACAGTGCATAGGGGGTTTCCTTTCTTCACATTCTCTCCAACACTTACCTTTTGGATTTTAATAATAGCTGTTCTAATCGTGTGTGGTGATATCTCAGTATGGTTTTGATGTGCACTTCCGCTGTTGCTAGTGATGCCGAACGCCGCTTTGTGTACCTGTTGGACATGAGTGTGTCTTCTTGGAGAATGCGTCTAGTCAATTGGCACCCCCAAGTCTATCATTATTATTTACTCCTTGCTTGAAAGAACTGACCACTTTAACACTACCTTAATTATTACATTTTTTATTGTTATTAACTTCTTGATTGCATTTCCTTATGAACCTAGAGGCCAGCTGGATATCACCGTTTTAGCTTAGGGTCTTCCATATGGATAGCAACTTCTCTTTATCCTCCTTCTCCTTTTCTTTCTTATTCTTTTTCTCCAGTTTGTCAGAGAATTATTTACTTCTCTTAGACTTAGCTATCACTTTTATATTAGTTTTCATTTTACAAATTAGTTTAACATTTTATAACTTTGTTTTTCCTAAAATCTTAGAATTAAAATGACCAATTACATCTTTGCTTGAGTTTTCTCTCGTACACTCAAAGTGAAAATGAGTAAACCTTATCTCAATATTTGTACTTTTCTAATGGTCAAACCAGTTTTTTTATTTGAGTTTTCATTTCTGTTTATTAAAATTTTCCACACTAAAACCCTGGGGTCATCTTTTACTTCACATGTATTTCATCTTTTATATTAGCCTTTAATTCTTTCCTTTCTTCCCACTCCTTCTATCCCCACATGTGCCTCTCTTCTATGACACTTGCAATTTCCACTTAACAGGTTTTTCTGCCAATATTATCCCTCCTATCTAGTTCATTCTCTGTATCTCTGTCAGATTTATTTTCAGCCACCCTCTATCTCATTAAAATACAATTGCTTCGTGTCACTTACAGGGATGAAACCAGATTCACTCCTCTCTCATTTTCAAGGTATTATGTAATGGAACCTGTCAATCATCTCCTCTTATTTTCATAGTGCATATAACACTTTAGTGAGGTCAGTGTTTTTTGTGCTATTATTTATGCTGTTTTTTTATCACTGGCTTGTTTCTCATCATCCCATCTCTATAGGAGTTTCTCAAGATACAAATCAATGTTATTTTAACATGTTCCCTGACAATTTCAATCCATAGTGATTTCTGTTACTTTTAACCGATTAAAACATTCAGCTATATCCACAGTTAAGAACATATTATATGCTGTTTTATACTGTGATTGTTTCACAAACGTATGTCTTGATTTGTACAAATATTGTACACTCATTGAGAATAGGGATTCTGATGGTCTTTAACATAAACATAAGTGACATATGCCCCACTGGATCTCTATGAGAAATCATATGCCAGTTAAAATTTCAGAGCAGGAGTCCATCTGTTGGGTTATTATAACCACACATAAGCTCTTATTCATTTAATATAAGTTGACCATTATTTCTTACATGTTCTAAAAAAGATTAATATGTAAAAAAAGCCTATGATAAAAACAAAACAATACACACTTACTTGTGAAGTTAAGAAAGCACCATTAAAAACATCCCTGTAGAATTAGAGAGGTTTGTTGGGTACACAGCCTTGCCATTATATGAAGATAAATGAACACAATAACTGTATTAAACAGAAGCAATCTCCTAAAGTCAACATTAATCGAAACCCAAATTACATATTTTTAACAATCCACTATAAAGGGGTGGAGTGGAAAAAAAATTTTTTGCTTTAGCTGTTAATTTACAAGGGCTCAAAAAATATTGTCAATAATGTATTATTATTGATTGGATGCCAATCTTCAAAAACTGGAAACAATGGTTACAAGGTAGTAGACTGCAATTAATCTCAGTTTTTCCTCTGACCCTAATTGAAAGCTTGTCAGAAGTTAAGAAATAGAACAAGTCCATATAAAATTGTCCCTGTAAAAAGTATAAAGAACAATTACACTTATAATAATATTGCCACTCATCTTTGATGTGCAATAAAAAGCAGGTTTGATGAAATTGTTACATTTTAGATATAGCAAATCTGCTCTGGCAAAGAAGCTCAGGCAGGCCTTCAAAACCATGAACAAAACATAGTTAGGTCTTTTTAAAATAGATTATTGTGGTGATTATTTTGTAATATCTATGAATGTCAAATCATTATGCTGTCACCTGAAACTAACAGGATATTGCAGGCCAATTATACTTTAATAAAATGAATGAAAGTATTTTATTAATGAACTGTTTCAGCACCCAGAGCAATACTGTATCTGTATAAATGAAGTCTGTCCAGAAAGTATCCGTCCATGTACCATGAAAAATAGAGACCTTTACTGAAGAAGATACAAGATACAAGAAGCATTGTACAGAGGACAACGATACCTCAGTCTCTTTCAAAGCACCTTGGGACCCCACACAGTTCTCTCAGTCACCATCAGCTGCCCTGTTGTATTTTCCTGAATCCCACTGATAGTCTGAAATATCTTCCCTTTCAAAGGTGGTTTTGGTTTTGGGAAAATCCAGAAGTTTCAGGGCATCAAACCTGGGCTGTAAGGGGGCTGAGTCACCTGCATGATTTGATGTTTCACCAAAAAACTCTGTATGAGATGTGATGAATGAGTGGGCTCATTGTCATGATGAAGCTGCCAATCACCAGTTGCCCATAGCTGTGGTCTTCTGAATCACCCAGGTAGTTTCCATGGTAGAATGTTCAAGCTTAATGCAAAATTTGATGTAGACTTTTTGCTCTATTTCCTCAGTCATTTTGAATGCAACGGTTGCACAGTACATATACATGCTCAATCAACAGCATCAACTGGTCCCATTGACTAGTACAATGAAGTCACAATTTTTCATGTGTGGACATTCCAATCCACTCTCCTTGGCTATCAGATTACATTAATGTCACAGAAACCATTCTTGTTGTATTAATAGCAATGGCTGGACTTTTTCCAGATAGACCTCGTACATGTAATATGAGACATAATATATATAAAGTGTTGTGAATTGGTGGTTTTAAACTTATTTGAGTACAATAAAAGCACTTTGTATGTTACATAATTAATGTTTGCTTCAGAAACATCTTTAATATATTTCAGCAAATTCGGTTATAACACAGGATCATATTTTATTGCTGTAGAGCAAAAGAGCTCCACTAGAGTTATAATAAGAATCATCTAACACATAAAAACAGAGAGGCAGTGAAAATGAACAGACAAGAAAAATGTCCCAAATGAAAAACGGGAGAAAACTACAAAAAAAGAACTAAATGAAATGGAGGCTAGGGATCTATCAAATATAGAGTTCAAAACACTGGTTAACGAAGGTCAATGAACTTAGGGGATGAATATATGAAATTAGTGAGAACTTCAACAAAGAGATAATAAGAATAAAGAACATTGAAATCATAAAAAAAGAACAAGTCAAAGGCAAGGGGTTAATAACTGAAAAAGATTACAGTGGAAGGAATCAACAGCAGATTAGATGAAATAGAGGACTGAGTCAGTAATTTGGAAAACAAGGTAGTAGAAAATATTCAATCAGAAGAGCAATAAAGAAAAAAAAATAGCAATAGCTTAAAGGATCTCTGGAACATTAAGCATACAAACATTGTGTCATAGGGGTATGAGAAGGAGGATAGAGAGAGCAAGGGATTGAGAAATTATTTGAAGAGATAAGGACTGGAAAGTTCCTTAATCTGGAGAAGGAAAAAAGAAACATACAAGACTAGGAGCAGCAGAGAGTCCTAAATCATGATGAACCCAAAGAGACCCACACCAAGACACATTACAATTGAAATGGTAAAGTTTAAAGACAAGGAGAATATCTTAAAAGCATCAAGAGAAAAGCAGTTAGGTACCTATAGGTGAGAACCTACAGGAATGTGAGCTGATTTCTCAACAGAAACTTCGCAGGCCACAAGCAATTGGCACTTAATAGTCAAAGTGATAAAAAGCAAGGAGTTAAAACCAAGACTATTTTACCAAACAAGTATATTCTTCAAAACTGAAGAAAATATAGAGTACCCCAGACAACAAAAAGCTAAAAAAGTTCATCATGATCAAACCAGTATTCTAAAAAATGTTAAAGTGACTCCTTTAATAAGAAGGGAAAAAAACATAAATATGAATAATAAAAATGATAATAATTACATATCTATCAATAGTGATTTTAAATATAAATGGGTTGAGATCCAAGATGGTGGAGAAGTAGGTGGGTGTTATATTGCCCTCAAGACCAAACTTAAATTACCACCAAAATATAGAAAAAATCAACCTGAATAACCAACTTAAAACTAGTTGAAGAGAAGTCTTATAACCAAGAATTTATAAAAGAAGACACACTGAGACTGGTAGGAAGGGTGGAGATATGGAAAGGGCTGGCTCTGCTTCCATGGGTAGCAGCTGAGATTCTGGAGGGATGTCTCAGCTGCAAAGTTTCCCCTAAGGAGCTGAGGTCTCAATCCCAAGCTGAGTTCCTCAGTTTGGAGCAACAGGGCTGGGAAGAGGTGCCCATGTAACCTATGGTTGTGAAAATCAGCAAAGATTCTGTCTGATAGGGAGGGAAAGGAACACAGTCACCCTCTTAAAGGGTCAATATACAAAATCATGTTCACAACTACTCAAGCTGTGTTCAAAGGGAGGGAGGGCAGAGCAGACTAGAGTCATGTGAGGGGAGATTGGGGTTTATGGCTTTGGAGAGGCAACTAAAAAGACAGGCAGCAGGACCCATGTGCTTTGTCCCTTTTCTACACTATAGATGCCATCTTTTTGGGGTGTATCACTACCCTCCTTACAGCATCAGCCTGGGGGAAATGCAACAGCCCCACCCTTTGAACTCTTTGTTGCCGTACTCTGCAGAGCTCATATCCTTTCAAAGAGTCAGCTGCCTGGGCTGAAGTGTAGAGGTGTGGACAGACTCAAGAGATGTCAGTTCTTGAGTGGGATAGGAGCCATTCCCTCCACTTTCCTGTGAACCTAACTAGAGCCAGCCCCTTCTGGGACACATACTATTCCCATCTCCTTGGTTTCTAGTGGCTCCAGACTTCTGACTCCTGGTGGCCCCACCTTGCTGAAGTCTGGGCAGAATATAGGACAGACTGAGTTGTGTGGCTCTGGGGCAGGAGCCACTTCTCCCACCTTCCACCAAGGCTGACTGACAACTTTCCCTCATGGGAGATCAACTAGCCCCAACATCTCAACTCCTGGCAGCTCCACTCTGCAAAACTCAGAATCCCAGTGGAATCTTGGAGAGACCAAGTTTTGTGGCAATAGAAAAGAGGTCATTATTCTCTTGCATGCCCAACCAGTGCAGAGCTCTACCTTCATGTAACAAAATCTTGGTATGTTTGGGCTTAACACTGCTGGCTTCATCCTGATGACTTCCTGAAACCCCACTGCAAAACAAAAGTCTACAGATAGTCTGGTAAAATAAAAAAAGAAAAAATGCACAAGTTCAGGCAGTGCAGAGTTCCAAAGAGATTAAACCCAAAAAGACCCACATCAAGACACATCATAATTAAAATGACAAAAGTTAAAGACAAAGGGAGAATCTTAAGAGCAGCAAGAGAAAGACAGTTACCTACAAGGGAGATCCCATAAGACTCTCAGCTGATTTCTCAATAGAAACATTTCAGGCCAGAAGGGGTTGGTATGAAATATTCAAGCTGATTAAAAGCAGGGACATACAACCGAGACCACTTTGCACAGCAAGACTACAATTTAAAATTGAAAAAGAAATAAAAAGTTTCCCAGACAAGAAAAAGTTAAAGGAGTTCATTACCACCAAATCAGTATTACAAGAAATGTTAAAGGGTCATTTTGAAGAAGGAGGAGGAAGAGGAAGAAAGAGAGGAACATAGTTATTGATAATGAAATGGCAACAAATACATACCTATATATTAATAATCACTTTAAATGTAAATACACAAATAAAATAGTCATAGGGTGGCAGAATGGATAAGAAAACAAATACACACACACACACACACACACTGTCTTCAAGAGACCCACCTCAGAACAAAAGTAAAGGGATAGAAAAATATTTCATGCAAATGTAAATGGAAAAAAAACCCTGGGGTAGCAATACTTATACTAGACAAAATAGACTTCAAAACAAAGGCCATACAGGAGACAATGAAAAACATTACATAATGCTAAAAGGAGTCATTAAAAAAGAATATAACCCTTGAAAACATTTATGCATATAACATAGGAAAACATAAATATATGCAGCAAATGATGATATAAAGGGAAAGATTGACAATAAGACAGTCATAGTGAAGGATTTTTAACACTCCATTGACATCAATGGATTAATCTTCCAGACAAAAATCTAACAAGGAAACAGCAACCTTAAATGATACACTAGAACAGATGAATTTCATCAATATATTCAGCGCATTTGACCCCCAAAGCAGCATAATACACATTCTTTTCAAGTGTATATGGAACATTATCAAGGATAGAACACATGTTAGTACACAAAACAAGTCTCAATAAATTTAAGAAGATTGAAATCATATCAAGCATATTCTCTGATGATAATGTTATGAAACTAGTAATCAATTATAAGAAACATGAAAAAGACACAGACATAGAGGCTAAATAACATGTCACTAAACAATGAAAGGGTTAGCAATGAGATCAAGGAAAAAAATCATAAAGATACTTTGAAACAATAAAAAATGAGGACACAACAACCTAAAATCTAGAGCACACAGGTAAACAAGCCTTAAGAGGGCAATTCATAGTATTGCAGGTCTTCCTCAAGAAACAAGAAAAAGCTCAAATAAACAATCTAACTTTACACTTACAGGAACTTGAAAAAGAGCAACAAACAAAGCCCAAAGTGAGTAGGAAAAAGGATATAATACAGATCAGAGCAGAAATAAATGAAATAGAGTCTAAAAAAAACCCCACAAGGTCAGGGAAATTAAGAGCTGGTTCTATGAAAAGATAAACAAGATTGAAAAACTTTAACCAGACTCATCAAGAAAAAAAGAGAACCCAAATAAATAAAATAAAAAATGAAAGAGGAGAAGTAACAACTGATCCACAGAAATACAAAAGATTGCAAGAAATTATTACAAACAACTATATGACAACAAATTGGACAATCTAGATAAAATGCATAAATTCCTAGAATCATACAATCTTCCAAAACTGAATCAGGAAGGATCAGAATACCTGAATAGACATATTACAATTTGTGAAACTGAAGTAGTAATCAAAAAACTGCCAACAAGCAAAAGCCCTGGATCAGATGGTTTCACAGGTAAATGCTACCAAACATTTAAAGGATAAATAATACCTATCCATCTCAACATAATCCAAAAAAATTCAAGAGAAAGGAAATCTTTGAGTCTGTGATGCCAGCATTATCTTAATTCCAGAAGAATATAAAAACACTACAAAGAACTTGTATTGTAGGCCAATATCCCTGATGAACATGGATGCTAAAATCTTTCACAAAATATTCTTACTCTGGATCCAACCAACCATACATTAAGAAGATCATACATTATGATCAAGTGGGATTTATTCCAGAGTTGCAAAGTTGATACAATATCTACAGATCAATAAACTTGATACACTGAATAAACTAAATGAAAGATAAAAATCCCATGATCATATGGTTAGATGCAGAAAAAGCATCTGATAAAATCCAGCACCCATTTATGATGAAACTGTCAGCAAGGCGGGAATAGAGGGAACATACTTCAACATTAAAATAGTCCATATATGACAAACTCACTGTGAACACTACACCCGCTGGGTCAAAACTTCAAGTGTCTCCCTCACAATTAGAAACATAACAGGGATGTTTATTTTCACCACTCTTATACAACTTAATACTACAAATAATAGCCACAGGAATTATACAAGAAAAAGAAAAAACAACCCTCCTGCCCTATTAATGAGATGGAAAATTGGTGTAGCCACTGTGAAAAACAGTATGGAAATTCCTCGAAAAATTAAAAATGGAACTCCCTGTGAACTCAGCAATTCCTTTTCTAGGTATTTACCTGAAGAAATTCAAAATACTAATTTGAAAAAACATGTATCCCAACATTTATTGCAGCATTACTTACAAAAAGCAAAGATATGGAAGCAACCAAAATGCTCATCAATAGACCACTGGATAAAAAATTAGTGATACATATATTGAATGGAACATTGCCTGCTCATAAAAAGAATGAAATTCTAGCAATTCCAACATGGATGGATCTAGAGGCTATGATTCTAAGTGAAATATGTGGGACAGAGAAAGACAATTTCTCTATGATCTCACTTATATATGGAATCTAAATAACTAAATAAATAAATGAAACAGAATCTGACTCATAGACACAGAAAGCAAATTGATGGTTGCCAGATGGGAGGGATTTTGTGGGGCTGGATGGGAAAGTAATGAAAGGATTAAGAAGCACAAATTGGTAGATTCAAAATTGTCACTGGGATATAAAGTACGGCATAGGGAATATAACCAATAATATTGTAATAAGTATAGATGATGATAGGTAGGTAATAAATTATCAGGGTGATCACTTCATATGTTATATAAATGTCTAACCACACTGCTGTACACCTGAAACTAATATAAAATTGAATGTCAACTCTAATTTTAAAAAAAAGGAACAAAAAGAATCATCTGCAGAATTTGTTAAAAATATCAATGATTGTGTCTTACCCAGCCCAATGCAAATCGAATTTCCCATATTGTGTGACTCAAATCCATATGTATTAAGAAAACAGTTCTCCACGAAATTATAGTGTTCATCTCCATTTAAAAATTAGTGATAAAAGGTCACATTGAATGAAACAACTGCATAATGTTGCTCTATTTATTTCAATATTTATTCTTCAAAGAAATACAATCAGATCAGGAGTTAACATTATTAAGCTCTACAGTTTTGATAACTTCTAATTGTTTTCTTTGTCAACCTTTCGTATGGAAATGAGGCTTTGAGGACATTTTAACTCTTTTTGGGTGCTGAGAATCCATTTAATATATAATTTATAATGGCTTAATAGATCTCTAGTGTGATAAAATAGTTAAAGGAGTTCTGGCAGCATTTTACTACCAAGGAATGATTTACAATATAGCCAAAGGCAAAATAGAGATGATTATATGACTTGAGGCAAGTTATATCATTTCTTTGTATTTCTCATCTCATTCTGGCAAATGAGAATAGTACTGCACTCTCCAGGGAATGCTAATATTTTAAAACTAATTTTATCTAGAAATATACTGGGATAGAATGTTAAAGTTAAAATGAAGAGCCATGAAAACATTCTACTTTTTTTCAGAGTGGATTTTATGGTTATCAATCCTTTCACAATGAAGGAGAAACGTAAATGAATGTGTATTCTTGGAAAGACTGTAATTTGTGTCTGTCAAAGCTATGATTCTCACAGAGACTGAGACTTAAGACCAGTTTATGTGTTCAATGGGCCAAGTGAAAATCAACTTCTTTTTAGAGTTAACTTCACTTATACTTCTAATCAAGACTTGCTAAGCAGTACCTACATAATCAGAGCCATACTTTATACTCGTCATATTTTACATGAATTGAATAGAGTAAATATAACTTGATTCTCTGATTCAAATTATGTGATCTCGTTATTCATCTCAGAAGGATTTTTATAAATTTGCTGTTTAAAATTGCATAACTTTGTTATAGAGAAAGCTTTAATAATATCCACCCAGAGTTAGAAACATAGAGAAAGAAAATCTACCCAAAATGGAATCT